>CAUIUS010000001.1:12682500-12870000 GCA_961210405.1 Drosophila mercatorum
ATCGACGCATCAATCGAATAAACCAGCGAAAAAGTAACACAAAGAAAATTATTAATTAAACAAACAACACTGAAAAAGAGTCGATGCAAAGTGAACGAAATTTCTGATTGGCTGCGGCGGCAATTGGAGTTGCCATAAAAATATGAGTCGAGTGAGTTTGCGTCTTAGCTAAGTGCAGCTCACTGCGTGAGTGAGTGAGAGAGAGACAGCCAGAGCTGTTGTTCACCATTAATATACTCAGTGAGCTGCACACACTGCACTGAGCATAGCTCCAACTCCTGCTGAGTGCGAGCGAGATGACTAGTGTGCTCAGTTAGTCAGGCTCGTTATGATTGGACGCAGAGCAGCGCTTAGAAATTGCCCTACTGCAAGAGCTTATTTATGATACGCAGCTGCACATTGGGAGTTCTTGGATTAGCTAAACTGCTGCAGAAACAATATATATGCATATATATACATAGTATATCTGACTGAGCAAGCTAAATATTATTGAGAAAGCTATTCAATTCATATCACTTTTTCAAGTTGCAGCGCTGCAGTAACAAGCCGGAAGTTTAGACTATATATACATACACACACATACATATATACATACATATATAAATAGTCACATGTAGCATGGAGCTTGGCGCTTGGAAACCAATAAATATTGTTCATCCACTCGAATGATTTTTAACTAAAAATCGTTGAACCTTTGCCACAGCCCAAAACACCAGCCACAAGCGCAGTATAAATACATGTGACTGAGCGAGTGTGTGTGTATGTGTGTGAGTGTGTGAGTGTGTATAGCCTAAACATAGACCAAAAGCCAGCCACTTAATGCAGCACAATGGAGCATAGCAGATAGCGGAGACCGAGCTACGCCTGCCCAGAAAACAGATCGATGCCCGAGAGTCCCAGCTGGCAGCAACAAAAGCACTCAAATTCGTGTTTCAAAACCCACAGAGAAAAAATGGGAAAAATCAAAAAATTTCCATGGTTGGCCATATATACATATACATATATACATACATATATGAGAAGTCGAGCCGCACCTAGAGCAAATGGCACAATCGTGTTTGGCTAAAACAGTGCTGTTGGCCAACACTCAGCGATGTGTTCATATTTGTCCAACATGCGGAATGGTTCCGGAACTGGTTTTATTTTGCACGCCCTGGCTGTGGAGTGGAAAGTGGGCATATTGGTTGAGTGGAACATTGGAATGGAACTGGGAATTCGGTGGAATTGGAAATGTGAATGAAACAAGGAACTTTATGGAAGTGGAACACTCTGCTTAGCTACCTATCAGACTTCCTTCTATTCATAAGTATGATTAGAGCTATCTCCGAACCTTTGAGCTTCAGATAAGCATGTCTGCATGTTATCGATAACTTGTTCATTGAAATCGATAGCGATATATAACTTTGAGCACATATCACGCGTTGCAAGAGCATATGGTAGTGCTAGAACTGGTAGTGCGGGAACTGGGAGCTAGAACTGGAACTATAACTAGAAATAGAACACGAACTGGAACAAGAACCAGAGCTGGAACTGTAACTAGAACAAGAACTGGAGCTGGAACTAGATCTTGAACTAGAACTAGAAATAGAACACGAACTGGAACTAGAACCAGAGCTGGAACTGTAACTAGAACAAGAACTGGAACTGGAACTAGATCTTGAACTAGAACTAGAACTAGAACCAGAACTAGAGATGGAATAGAGATAGAACTAGAACTACAAATAAAAAAAGAACTGGAACAGAACCTGGAACTGGAACTAGAACTAAAACTAGAACTAGAACTAGAACTAGAACTAGAACTAGAACTAGAACTAGAACTAAAACTAGAACAGTAACTAGAACTAGAACTGGAACTAGAGCTTGAAGTTGAACTACAATTGGAACTGGAACTGGAACTAGATCTTAAACTAGAACTGAAACTAGATCTAGAACTAGAACTAGTTCCTAGAATGAGAGCTAGAAATAGAATTATGACTAGATCTAGAACTAGAACTGGAACAGGGTATCTGACGGCCTGGAACAACCGTGCGAACTCCCCTTCAGTTACAAAGGGTGAGAAATGAATAGTTTTTGGCAACTCAGCTTGCCCAAGCGCCTATTTAATGATAGATATATTGGTAAAACAAATAAGAAAAATCCACAATTTTATTGAATTGAATTGAATTGAATGAAAGAGCATTGAGTGGCCAGCTATATCCACTTCATGATATTGAATAGGGATTTATATAGAATTTTCAGTTATCGAAATCATTTGAAAGGTTTACAAAGCCTTTCAGCTCCAAGCAGTTGCCAATGGAATACTAATCCTAATTGAGATTTCTAATAAATAGTTAAGTCTGCTTGGCCTTAATTAAGCCAAGTTACAGCTGGGCTGAAACGTGCTGCCACTGGCAAGAGTGGGCGAGCGAAGTCCAAGCTGAGCTTCGATATTGAATTTGAATGTCAGCTTGAAGGACGAAATGTCTGGCCTGCATTTGTTTTATAGTGTGTGTGTGTATGTGTGTGTGAGTGTGTGAGTGTGTGTGAGTGTGTGTGTGTGCGACACTGTGCGACTGGCAATTGCGCAATAAGTGAGCTACTTGAAAGGGTAACCAGAGCCCGAGCCAGAGCCAGAGCCCGAGCAGCTGGAGCAACGGCAAATTTATAGCCCTATTGAAAATTCCCAACGATTTTCAAATGTCAAGCGACAGCAGCGGGTGAGCAGAGGGGGGAGGGGGATGCTGGCTGGTGCTGGGGACTAGGTAATGCAGCGACGTCATTGTGGCGGCAAGTGCAATAATAAATTTTATAAAAGTCATTAATCTTTTTTGCCGCTGGCCAAGAGGGTCCAGGCTGCAGCTGGACAAGATCTGGAGCTGGGGCTGGGTCAGTGGCTCTCGAGCTGCTTGATTTCTTAGTGGCCCATAAAACAACGTAATAAGATGTCTCGGGCGGCAGCGCCAGGCACCGAACACAAACTCAAACTCAAACTCAAACTCAAATCTTGGCCAGTGCAATGTAATGTATGCACATGTCTCTCCCCCCCCTCTCTCTCTCCCCCTCTCTCCCCCCACATTTTTGCATTCAGAGTCGGAAAGTTTTTAATATGGCTTGTTAGTGCTGGACTTTGGAGCATGGAGCAGGAAGGAACAGCAGGCCCGCTGCAGTTGCAGTCGGAGCCATCAACATGTTGTGACGGCTCTACAAAGTGCGGGCGATCCATCAACGTTGCCACTGAAAGTTTCGTTCCCTCTATTAAAGTTGCAGCAGCTCCGCAGTTGGGGGTCATTAGAGCGGCAACACGCTCAAGTGGATGCCGCTTGCTTGCGCTCGGATTGATAAATCGTTCATCCATCAACGTTCCAGGACGACCGAGGCACAAGCCGAGCAGCGAGCAACGATTATGCTCGGATCGATTGATTGGCTTGACCAGTGGAAGGAGAGTGAACGGAATGGGATGCTGAGAGATTTGAAATTTGAAATTTGAAATTTGAAATTGCCGAAACTGATCGATGGGCGGCGGCAAGTTGTCGCTGTTTCTTTTCGTGGAGAAGATGGTGAGAGTGGGAGACTTCACTATCTGGTCAATAGAGACTTGAGAGAACTGGCTAGCACAGACCTCTGCAAACTGAAGCTGGAAAGGACATTGCTGCCTCTATGATATGAGCATAAAGCGTGCCAAGCTTCAGGCCTGCAACGGCATCTCAGATCTCAATTGATGAGAAATCTCTGAAAATGCTTTGACTACTCACGAGAAAGTCAACAGGAAACTTTCTATGCAAAGCAGAAGTTGGATATGAATAAGAATAAGAATAAGAAGAGTCTACGGAATGGCATCACACACAGCAGCTTCCTCAGATGTGCCAATGATGAATACTTGGAGATATTGGAGCCATCGTAAACAAGCTTAGTAGACTTGCCAGAGCACTTCAGCACAGCAGAAGACTCGCAGTGGCTACAGTGGATACTCCTCATCATATCATGACTTGCAGTTTCCATTTCTCTCCAGCTTATAGATAGATTCTCTTTCTTACTCTGATTAACACTCTGCTGATGCCTGGCAATATATCCTCAGCTTACCACACCTACTCGCAGCCCACTCCGACAGCTTCAACTCGCCATTTCAAGCCGTTAAACTTCCCTCCCTCCCTGTCCCACTGACCTCGTCTCCTCGAATGCGTCAATTTGTCATTAGGTAATTAAATATGAAAACGATGTCAATGAGTGTCGCATATTTGGCATTCGCGCTGGGTGAGTGTGTTATGATAATGGGTAATTGCGAGCAACTATAATGAGCATTAATTAATTCCACTTGTCACTTAAAGAGAGAGAGAGACACACACTCATCCACACTCCGTTGCCATTTTATTCATATTTAATTTCAATTTCTAGCCCAAAAAATAAACCGCAAAAGTGTAATGCAATTAGGCTGATAAATAACCCGAATGCGGCCAGGCCCACACACTCTCCACTCTCCACGCTCCACTCCCCCCACTCCCTGGGGCATATTAATTATTTACCAAATTGATTTCGATTCACGCATTCAAAAATGTGTCCCAGCAGCAGCAAGTGCCTCTGCCAGCTCTGGCAGAGCAGGGCTCTCTCGTCCAATTAACAGTTCATTAGCTTGATTTGCACCACCCGCCCACCAGCACACACAATTACATAGACAATGGCAGCCGAACCACCAATAGTCACCTGCTTTTAACCAATTGAATTTCCAATTCGAATTGCCATTGTCGGAGCAGGTGCTAAAGGACTTACATACACATACATATATATACATATACAAATTGTGAAGGACTCTTTACGGAGTGACTATGAAGTGGCTGGCAGTACAATATGCAAAGGACGAGCTATGTACATACATACATATGTTGTTATCGATAACATTTCCTATATATTTTATTCAATGCGAATGAATAAGAAAATGAATAAAGGAAAAAACAAACAAAATGAAATAAAAAATAAATAAAAATACAAATAAAATTGGAATAAAATCAAAATGAATTTCAATTAAATTAAAATACAATTTTTAAAATAAAACAAAATAAAAAAAGTTAAATTTAAAATATATGTATGTAAAATAAAAATGATTTAATAATTAAAATAAAATAAAAACTTAAATAAAAATAAATTTAACTAAATGTAAAATAAAAGTAAAATAAGAATATATAAAATAATATAATTAAAATTAAATAATAATATAAAATAAATAATAATAAATACTAAAAATGAAATCAAAATAAAAAATAAATAAAAATTAAATTTAAATTAAAATAAAAAGTATATTCAATGAATATAAATTGAACGCAAAATAAAATAAAAGTAAATGAAAAATATGTAATATAATAGAATAAAAATTTAATAATAATGTAAAATAAAATAGAAATTAAAACAAAATCAAATATAAATAAAAATTAAAAATAAATTGAACTAAAATAAAATACAAGAAAAATAATAAAAAATAGAATATAATAAAACTTAAATTTAATAAAAATAAAATACAAGAAAAAGAAGGTAATACAAATTAAACTAAAATATAATAAAATATAAAATAATAAAATATAATAAAATAAAATATAAACAAATTAAACTAAAATATAATAAAATATAAATAAAATTATAATAGTATAATAGGTAACAAAACATATAAAATAAAAAGTTTTCACTATTATTAATTTATTATTAATTATTTGAAATTATTGAATGAATACCAGTTACACCCAATTGGGGTCTTTCAGTTCTATTTAGTTATTCTATTAGACAGTGCCATCAAGAACAAATTTCTTCGAGCCGCAAAAATGTGTAAAATCCCAACTCAAGGTCAGCTGACGACGTTTCTTTGCCATGAACAATGAAACAAACTGAAATTTGGCCAAAAATGTTGCCAAGGAATGGCCTAACGGACTCTCTGACTGACTCTCTGTCTCCATCTCTGTCTCCATCTCTGTCTCTGGCTGACTGTTGTCGAAAAATTGTTTGAAGTTTGTGATGGGCGAAATATTTGTACAATCGATTTTCATTGAATAAGAAAATAGAATTTGAAGCAAGAAATGCTGCGACAATTATGTTGAGGGGGCGGCGTGTGACGGGCGAAGGAGTCACATTGGAGATTTGTGGCATTGTGAGAGAAACACAATTGTGCGCCTGATTAAACGCAGAGAGAGAGAGAGAGAGGGAGAGAGAGAGGGAGAGAAAAGGCAATTTCAAAGCGTTTTTCAACTTAATCAAAAATGCAAGGCATTCAATGCGAGTTAATGCGAAACGTAAGCCGCAATCGCCAGCAAATTAAACGCCGTCATTCACTTGAAGTGCATTTCAATTGCGAGCAGGTAAGCAGGTGAGCAGGTAAGCGGCGGGCAGGTGAAAGAAAGCGCACTCACATTGCCAGAAGCCCAACCAATTCAACCAGTTGACATGCTGCTGCAGCTTAGACAAGCAGCTGACCTCTGGCCAGCAGCCAGTGGGGCTCCTCTTGGAACTCGAGCTGCTGCCCAGCCCCCCGACCCGCCCCCCTCGCTGCTGCCTCAGTGCCATTGTGTCCATTCGAGGACTAGAAGAAATTGTATGGCGCTAAAGCTCCCGGATTGGCTGTCGAATGCGACTGGCGCCGACTTCGTTTTACAAATCGAAAACAACAAAAAGCCAGCAGCAGCTTATGACCAACCGCCCGCCCGCCCGCCTGGGGTGGCCCTAATCTCTGGACACGGCCCTAAGCCATATTTCCTTTGGCTCGAGTGTCTTTCATTATGAATTGTGCCGTTAAAAGGCCAAGCATAACTGGCATAATAAGTATACGCAGTTAGGAGCTGGACACACTAATGAAACGTTGCAATAATCTCAGCTCGCCTTTTGTCAGCCCAGAGAGACAGAGAGACAGAGAGACAGAGAGAGAGAGAGAGTGGGAAAGTCTTTTAGTTATTTAAAATATTCTTTAAGGACTGCAAATCCAATTTGTAGTTTAACACGAGCCTAAGCCAGAGAGAAGGCAACAAATTGATATAATCAGAAGCAAAACATTTTCGATTTGAAGAGTTCCCTTTGAACAGCAGCCCAAGAGGCAGGCGAAAGGGTGTTACTGACTGGCATATACCCTGACTGCACACTTCTTCGTTAGTCTGGCCTTTTCGACTCCAGTCCTAATGAAGCTGTATCGAATCACTAATGATGTCGCAGCCAGACTTGGCCTGCTGTGACCTTTGCTATGTGCTGCCGAAACTGGAGAGGCCCATGAAAGGTCGATGCTATGCCACGATTGAACGGGTCAAGGTGGCAGCAGTTGAAGAACCGCTAACCAAGATGCAAGCAGGAGCCGAAGAAGACCCAACTGCTGTACCCTAGCCTACCTCGAGTTAACATAATCAATCAGCAAATTATGTTATCTTAGCATGAATACTCCACATGAATGGACTGCAAAAAATAAAAAAAATTATAAAATATTTAAATAAAATATTTAAAGCATTTCTTGTTATTAGTCGTAAAAGATAATATTATAAATAATTTGAAATAAAGTTGATATATTCCCAAATTGGACAGGTTTAACTCTTAGAGTTTTCCAGATTGCTGAGTTCATTTCTGAAGCGAATGAAGATGGAGGTGGCTGCAGCAGCTTGGCCGTTGCAGCTGATCCACAGTGAATATTCTCTCTAAGGTTGGCCACGCCTGTATTGTAAGAGAGCCACATCCTCCGCTCAAATCACATTTTTAATAAATTTAGCTTCGATATATGCCTTGATAGTTGATTTACTATTATTATGCCTGTCCTCTTAAATTTAAAATTTATTTTAAATCAATTTATTCAAGCGCAAATTAGTTTTAAAATGTTTAAATAATTTATATACATAAAAAAATATATTTAAAAATAAATAAATAAATATGAGCCATAAATTTGATCAACAGTAAATAAAATAAACTGCAAAATATTTAATAATTAATTAAAAAAAAAAAGAAGCAAGAGAAATTTAATGCTGCCGCGCGGCATCTGTTACGATTTTGTATAACAAAAAAAAGAACAATTTAATGTGCTATTGTCAGGGGGAAGGGTCTATATAATATAGTATGTGTGCCTGACCCTGGGCCGGGTTCCGTTGTCTGTTGTCTCTTATGTCTGATGTTTGCTGCTGCTGCTGCTGCTGCTGCTTTATTGCATTTAAATATGTTTTATATTTTATACTTTTTTCCCAGCTCCAATTGGCACTTCGGACGATTTTTGCGGGCTCGTCGTCTGCATAATGAAGAAATTTCCAGTCGCTTTTTATGTCTCTCATATTCCTCTCCCACTCTCTCTCTCTCTCTCTCACTGTCTCGCTCTCTCTGTTGTTTTTATGACTGGCAAATGGTTTGTTTATAATAATTTCACGTTTGAGCCGCGCTGTCACTGAGGCGCGCCAATTACTTAGTTATGTAAAGTAACTCATTTTCGTGTGGAGCACTTGATGATGGGCCTTGGCAGCGAGCTGCTGAATAATTCACTGCGACGCATCATATATATATATATATATATATATATATATATATATATACATATGTGTGTGTGTGTTTTACATACGCTTTTCATCTCGCGCGTGTGCGCTTAAGTGCTGAGTGCACATCGCTTTAACTTATGCCAAAGTCATCCGATTATAATGTACAGTTGGGCGTCCTTTACGGCTGTAGTTGGGCGTCTAGTGCGCAGCTGAGTGCAAACATGTGTTGCATACTTTCGGGCCAAAGCCAAACTTAATTGAAAATTGTCAGGGCCAAAGCACAGACACCCAGACACCAGCTCCTTGAGTGCCAGCCACTTAACACTTGCCCCAGCCCCAGCCCCCGTCCCCTCCCTCAACAACAACAGCAACAAGACACCATTTGTAAAATTGGCCAATGCAATAAATATTTGAATTTATGGCTGGCTCAATTACCGATTCACTCCAAGCAGTGGCCCGCGCAGCTAATTAAAACCGATTTTATTAGCAATTTCATAAATGGCCCAAATAAATTTCAACAAGACGAAGAAAAGGACATGAGAAATATCTCAAGTTGTTATACAAAATATGCAGTTATACTGAATACTGTTATACCACATAAATGGGCAACTATTATACTCGAGTGCTGTTCAAGTGCTTAGTAAACTGTTATACTGAATCTATTTGCAGCTGTTATACACGAGAACTGTTCCTAGTAAACTGTTATACTGACTCAAAGTGCAGATGTTATACACGAAAAGCTTTCGTGCTCTATTGAGCAACGAATATACTGTTTTATTGACTTAAAGTGTTATACTGTTATACTAACTAGAAGTGTTATACTGTTATACTTTATAACTGTGCGAAAGCTCTTTTGATTATTATTATTAACCAATCGTTATACAAAATATATGGCATATATTGTTATACTAGATATATGTGCAACTGTTATACAAGATTAGCTTCAAATAAATTTTTATACTCAATAACTGAGCTAAGCCAAATAAGTTTGCTATACTGTTCCACTAAATCAATCTGCAAATGTCTGGCTAACAAACTGTTATACTAAGTATAACAATTTTATTATCTTATAACTTACTGTTATACTTAATTGAATATGCGACTGCTATACAAGGTTGTTTATCATTACAAATTAACTGTTATACGCAAACTGTTATACCACATCAATTTACAACTGTTATACAATAAGCAACAAATGAACTGTTATACTAAACAATATACATGTTTTACTGTCACACACACAAAGTTATCTTTATAGGAGTCAGAAACTTTTCGAGCACCCCACGCAAAATCATCTCAAATAAATTGCAGTCAAGTAGGCTTTGCTCTGGCTCAGGAGTAATGCTCTGAGAGCAGGAACAAAACTAAATCACTTCGATTGTGAAAGTCGTAGGGAGTGCTTCTGCTGCTAAAATCGAAAAAAATAAAATAAATCAAAAATAAATTTCAAATAAAATTGTGAAACATTTCTGAAAAAACGGGAAAAATAAAAATAAAATCAAATTCAACTACGAAGAGAAAAATAAATCAAAAAAATGCTGCCTGATATCGTTGGTGACCACGTCGCTCCGACCGAAGCAAAGAAGAAGATGAAGCCGGCCATCAAGGTGCTTGCCGTGGACATCGACACCACTGGGCGTCGCCTCTGTGACAAGGTAAGGAATATGAGGAGAAGGAGAACTCCAGCCAGGTAACAATCTTGCACGTTTGCCGACAGATCTTCCAACTGGCCGTCTTTGCGCCAACCGGCGGCTTCGAGCAGTACTTGATGCCGACAATGAATCTGAACTCGGCCGCCCGAGTCCGTCATCAGGTGCGCGTCATACGCTTCAAGGGCCACCGCGTGCTCAAGGCCATAATAACCAACAAGGTGCGCGGCACGATTCTCGATGCCAATCGAAATCGAATTATATATTTTTTGCATATTTTTTTTTTTTTGACATTTCTATTTTGATTAGATTATCAAAGCCGAGTCGGAGCTAGTCGTCTTCAAGAAGTTCATGGCCTGGCTGGAGGAGCAGAGCGTCCAGAGCTTGGGCATTGTGATCGCCTACCACGAGGAGCGCAAGTTCATACCGCTGATGATCTTGCAGTCGTTGATCAAGTTCAACATGCTGAGCGCGTTCAGCAAGATGATCGTGGGCTTCATCAACACCGACGACATAGCCAAGTCGATGCTGAGCACTGTCGACAGCTCGTACTTGGGCATCCGTCGCCTGTCCATTTACCTGTCCAAGGTCAAGGGCAACCCGCCGCCGCCCAAGGAGTTCACTGGCAGCGCCAATGTGCGTGCCAGGCTGGTGTTCAACGTCCTGGTCGATCTTTCCGACTGCGAGCCGGACGATGTCAACTTCCACGCTTTCCTGAAGCCCTTCATGGAGTCGGTCGGCTCGCAGGCCGTGGAGCTGAACAAGGGCTACATGGCTCTGAAGCGCCAGAACTCATTTCGTCCACTCTTCATGAACTATTTCAAGACCACGGTGCAGCGTGTGCGCGCCGTCAAGTTTCGCATTCTGCTGGCCGACAGCGGACTCGATTTGAACATATTGACCGAGATCTGGAAGGACTTTCGCCTGCAGGGGCTCATCGCCACGCTGCAGCCCATCAAGAGTCTGACCGAAAAGGAGAAGACCGAGCTGGTGGCCCTGCTGGACAGCTTTTTGGACCCCAACAAGATCGCCATCAAGCCGATCGTCAAGGAGTGCATCAGCGCCCGTCAGCGCCGTCGCCTCAACTCCCTGACCATGTCATCAACTTCCACCCAGCAGTCGGCGCAGCCTCCATATCAGCCCAAGTCCTCGACTCCCAAGAAAAAGCCACAACACTCGAACAGCAATACTTACAACAGCAGCGACAGCGACAGCGAGAACTTGATCGACGAGGGCATTGACGATCGTGAATACTTAAATCCCATGCGCCACTCGCGTCGCCCCAAGCTCTTCAACAAACTATTCCAGAACAACGACCAATTCGTGTGCCCTGGCCAC
The DNA here is from genome assembly GCA_961210405.1 of Drosophila mercatorum. NCBI lineage: Eukaryota > Metazoa > Arthropoda > Insecta > Diptera > Drosophilidae > Drosophila > Drosophila mercatorum. The sequence goes on from CAUIUS010000001.1 coordinate 12,693,935, forward strand.
CCTCTACAGGAGAACAAGTAAATTGCATAGATCCTACCCTTAAGCCACACTTGCATATAGTTAAAGTAGTTCGAAGGCTACTAGAAGTACATATTGCAAATATTTTCTATATATCTTCAATACTTTCTATATAGTTTAAGTAATTTTTATATATTTTTTTAATGTTTTCTATACATCTTAAGTATTTTCTATATATTTTCAGTACTTTCTATATATATTTTAAGTATTTTTTATACATTTTCAATACTTTCTTCATATCTTAAGTATTTTCTATATATTTTCAATGCTTACTATAAATTTTAAGTATTTTTTATATATCTCTCGAACATTTTCAATATTCTCTATATATTCTAAATATTTTCTAATATTTAAAAAAAATAGTTTTCCATATATTTTGAATATTTTTAAAGTATTTTTATAAATATTTATATATCTTAAGACTTTTTTTTATATATATATTCAATATTTTCTATATTCATATGTTCTATATTCTATGTTCATATTTATATTTTTAATATTTTATAATTTTAAAAAAATATTTTCTACACACATTTAATATTTATTTAATATTTTTTATATATTTTTAATATTTTCTAATTTTAAAAATATTATCTACATATTTTTAATGTTTTGAAAATTATTTCTATGTATTTCTAGTATTTGCTAATTTAAAAAATATTTTCTACACATTTGTAATATTTTTTTAACAGTTTTGATATATTTTTAAAATTTTCTAATTTAAAAAATATTCTCTACATATTTAAAAAAAAAATTATTCTAAATATTTTCCATATTTTTCTATATATTATAGATATTTTTAATATTTTCTACATATATTTATATATATATAAATTCTATATATTTATTATCTTTTCTAAAGATTTTTAATATTTTATCTATTTTTTCACATTTTCATGTTCCTTAGGCAAAACGAATCAAATAATTAAGGCCCATGGCTGGACCTTGAATACCGCAAAATTTAAGTTTAAACTCAAAATTCGATACACTAAAGAAACAGACGCAAAAAAACCCCCCAGTTGATTATTAGTTAATTAATAATTCTGGCAATCCCCAGAACCAACGAACCCTGGAGGATAAGACAAACTACTGATGACAAGACAACGACAACAACAACAACAAATCTTTTTGGATCATTAATATATTACTTTTGGTTGATTTTTGTTAAAGTAAAACAAATGTGTTTCCCTTGCTTAACTTTGTTAAATATTCTGTTGAAATAAACAATGTTCAAGCTTGTTGGCTGAGAAGAAGAAAGCGCTGCAGAGAGCAGAGAATATAAATATGAATGATTGGGATTGGGATCATAAGCAGAATCAATCTAGTCTGTCCTGAATACCACAAAAGTAGTTCCCTAACTTTCATACTGGTAGCGGTATATCCTGGCGGTGCACTTGAAATTCTGTGAGAACTCCAACTACTATTGAAATAGCAGAAGCCAAAGCACAACACGAGCAAACTATAGTTAGCTTGTGCTGTGTGTTCCTTGTTGCTAGATCTAACATATTTCACATATTACCATATCTCGCCATACTATTCGGAACTTGAAGCAGCCTGGGACAATTAACTTCAATTAAGCGATTGAAATTATTTCATTAATTTGTGAAAACAAAAGCCAAAAGAACTGAGAAACAACTTTTGCAATGAAAATCACAAATTCTGTGTGGAGGAGGGGAGGGGGTTAGGGGGGTCTGGGTGCTGCTGCGTTCGCGTCGATTATGGGTGGGCTCTCTGGCTCAACATTGTTGTCGGTTACCGTTTGCTATTGCCAGCCAGCCAGCCAGCCACCAGGCGGTCACCCCTGCCGGTTGCCGGTCTTCAAACTTTGTCTGCTCCACCGGCCACGCCCCGTGGCTGCTCAGTACGCCTTTACCGCGTTACGGCCGCGGCTTGCGTTGATTGTTATTTTATTGCCGGAGCATGGAGCGTCACGGGCCAAAGCAGAAATTGTTAGCTGCTGTTTGCGGTTAAAATCTCATTTAGTCGTTCAAGCCCCGACACCTCTCCCCCTCGCCACCTGCCCGCTGCCACGCCCAAGCCATGGGCGACGAGCTTGCCTCCGAAATTGGCGAACAATTTCGCAATTAAAATGTGAGCGCAAAAGTCGCGAAATACAATTTGTAATTGTTGCCTGCTAATTATATAAGTATTTCCAGCCAACTAGACCGAATTCCAGCTGATGCTGCACACTGTCTCCCCCCTCTCTCTCTCTTTCTCTCTCTGTCTCTCTCTAATAACTGCATGCTGACAAGGCATATGTGCAGCGTGAAAATGGAGTTTGCTTTGGCCTCTTGATTCATAAATTCTTTCTTCAAATTTCTTATAATTAATATTAATAAATTTATAAATGAACTTTAAAGGATACTGCACGGCCTTATGGCTAGGCTAACTGGCGAGATTCCAAAATAATATTTTGTTTATATAGATCAAGGCAACACTGATACAATTTTCGATAGCTATACAGCAGCAGCTCTGAAAGTTATCGATAACATTTACCTGTAGTTTTATACAATAGGCTTTGCCCTTCGATTATCAATTGCCTGACGTCTGTCAACGCACAACAACTGAAAGCCAAAATTTATTCTCTAATTTCAAATAATTTCAACCAATTTGATGCTCTGTTGTTGACCCTTGAAGGACGTTATGGAAAAGTGGATCTTGGAGCACTCTAACTAGGGAATCTGGAGCAGCTGAAAGAGAAACCCATGGATTTTTGTAGTATTCTAGACTTCGGATTTGCCGGTGAGTGAATGTCTTAAAATTATGGAAAATTATATTATAATTGGCATTAAGAGTGCATGTATGGCTGAGTTAGAATATTATTTTATAGTATTATATTAAAAATAATATATTATAGATTATATAATGCAATATATTTCCAAAATTGATGTCTGAGAGGCATATTTAATAATAGTATTATTTTATTAATTATTATTATTATTATTATTATTATAAATAATGTTTATTATACAGAAAATATTATTATTATATTACAAAAAATATTATATTTTAATATATATCAAAAATATAAATATTATATTTTATAAATATTATATATATTACATTTTTTAGATTACAAACACTTTATTATAAATGATATATTTTAATATTTAAATATATTTAAAATTAATATAAGCATATTTTCTATATTCATAAAAAAAAAGCTGAAATATTTCCAGAAATGCAAAAATACTTTCAACTTTTTCACACTCAAAATTCTTAAATATTTTACTCCACACTACAAAATATTTGCTTATTTATAAACTACACTCCAAGCACATAAAATCTCTCAACAATTCTCTATACATCCATCAAAAACCAAAAATAGTTACCAAAGCTCTGCTCTCTCTCTCTCTCTCTCTCTCACACTCTCTCTCTCAGTCTCACTCACAGCTGAAATTGCGTTTTAATTCTTTGGCCAAAAGTTTTGGCCAAAACTATGCAGTTTACACGCAATGTTTCGGCCACTTCAAATCAAATATGTTTCGCCTGTTGCAATTGCGTTCGCTGTGGCCTCTGTGGGCGCTGTGGGCGTGGCACTCTGTGGTCAGGGCATTTCATAATAACTTGTTGACAATTCAAATTATGCAGATCATTCTAAAGGCGCCCGCAATATGCATATGTCCGGCAGTGGACATGCATATATACATACGCATGTATATATATAAATGTTTACATAAGCATCAACAATGTGCGTTTATTTATGTTAATTTAAATCAACATGCAAAAATTAGTACTTGACATGGCAGAGCGCAGAGAGCTGAGCGCAGAGAGCTGAGCGCTGAGTCTAGGCGAAAGGCGTTAACGGGCGCTGGCATATGGGCGCGCTGAGGTGTAGGCTAGGGGCGTGGCACATTTAATTTACTTAATTACTTGGCCCCTGATTAACATATTTAAATGAAATGCCGCAAACGCTGGCAAATTATATCAGGGGTCAGGTGCTGCGGCGCCCCCAAACCCTTTTTAGCCAAGCTGATGACATGCTCTACGGCCGTACGGGTGGGCGTGTCAACATAATGCACGCCTGATTGCCGGCAAGCACGGTCGCCTGACTCAGCACATTCGTCAAGTGCCCAGCCAGGATTTGAGTTTGAATTTGAATCTGGCTTTAGTTTTTGGTCTCTGGTCTCTGGGTCTCTTTCGCTCCTTCTGCTGCCTTTGATTGTAATCGGAATTGCAATGGCAATTGCAATTGCAATTGCATTAATTAGCTCCGCTCACACATTTTGCTGAGTGTCGTGCAAAACGTCGGCAAACACTCGTGGATAATGCTAATTCAATCGTCGAACACATTCTGCACTTCAATTAAGTTTCGTGTTGAGCAACGAGGCTCAAGAGCGCCCATCAACAATATAATAACTTTTGTCATTAGAGCGACGACTCGACGGCTCGAACGAATCCAATTCTCATTCGAACTGACATCGGCTGTCCCATTAAATATATTCTCTCTCTCTCTCTCTCTCTCTCTCTCTCTCTCTCTCTCTCTCTCTCTCTCTCTCTCTCTCTCTCTTTACATATATATAATTCTTTCTACTCATCATGTCTGAACTATTGTCAGGCTATCTATTTGCTCATCTGTCTGTTGCCATTGCCATTAGCTGTCATGCTTGCAATCGCTGTTAAACAGGATTTGAGCTGCGATTTCAGTTTCATTTTCATGCTCATTCGCTTAGTTAAGCGAACTCAAATCACATTTGACAATCGAACTCTTGCACTCTTACCTGCTTCGTCCAGCTCACTTCTCGTATTATTTTAGGCTAGCCTCTAGTGGGCTTACTAACCAAATCTATCTGACTTGGAAGCTTACCAGTCTCCAGCTCTTATGAGTATTGAAAATATCAGACGAATAGACAGATATTGAAGCGAATGAAAGTAAGAAGTCATGGATAGATGGACGAATAGAAGAAGATGGGTGGAATAGATGAACAGACAGACGAAGAGAATACGGACGGACTGATGAACGGAAGAAGTCATGGGTAGACGGACGAAAGAAGTAAGAAACAGAGGGACGAACGGACAGATAAACGGACAGAGGGACGGACAGACGGACGGACAGACGGACGGACAGACGGACGGACAGACGGACGGACAGTCGTACGGGCAGACGGATGGACAGACGGACGGACGGATGGACGGCTGGACGGACGAAATAACAGACAGGCGAGTGGAAGAACAGACAGTCGGACGGACAGATGAACGGAAGAAGTCATGGGTAGACGGACGAAAGAAGTGAGAAACAGAGGGACGAACGGACAGATAAACGGACAGAGGGACGGACAGACGGACGGATAGAGATGGACGGCTAGGCGGAATGACGGACAGACAAGCTGATGAGCAGAAGAAAGGAGTTTTGGAACGGACAGCCGAATGGACAAACGCATGGAGAGATGGACGGATAGCTAAACGGACAGTCGAACGGACAGCAGGGCGGACAGACGAATAGGCGGACAAATAAAAAGGCCAACGGACAGACGGAGAGACGAAATGAAGGACTGACGTCGATAAGAAGTCATGGATAGACGGGTGAGAGGAGTGATGAACAGAGATGAGTGATCGGACGGACGAACGGAAAAATGAGCGAACGGACGGACAGGATGAATGAACGAAAGAATATACCTATTTAGGTTCATTTCTCCATCAGGATCACGCTTTAATAGCTCAGCCACAGCTGAACCTCGCCCAGTTAGCTATATGCAGTCCGGGTCAGCCTCAGGTAACACACCTGACAACGTACTCCTCACGCCACTTTCGTTGGCAGCTGTAATTCAATCAAAGTTCAGTTGGCATAGGCAAAATAATTCGATTTGTAAAACGAAAGCCAAATAGTTGTGTGTGATTCGATGGCGCAGCTCGTTAAACGAACTAACTAAATTATAGATTAAATTTATATATATATATATATATATGATCAAATATATACTAATTTGATTTTAAGCTACATTTATCGAATCAATTGACAATATTCGGCAATGAGAAGCAAATGCAAATGAGGGCGAATGAATGTGGGCGAGTTTAGTGTGGAATGCGAAGTAAAAGTAAACAAATTGGCAATTGGCTGCTCGGCAGTGACATCATAAACGAGCCGAATGAGTTTAGTGCTGGCCGTAAGTGCGCCTTGTATAATTACAATTTGGCTGGGCCCCTCTGGCAACGGCGATAAGGCGCCCCGACGACAGACAGGAAGTGGACACAGAGAGAGTCAGAGAGTGAGAGAGATGGCTGGCTGGGCAGTCTAAGCAGATTAAATGCTATTTGCGTACGTTGCCAGGCGACCAGGATCAGCCGCAATGATAAGAATAGAAAGTTCGGCCAGGAGCAGGGCAAGGACAAGCTCTGGCCACATCAAGTGGAAATCGATGTCGATGGCACATTTCGCTGCCAGGTGAGAGCAGACATGACGCATGCCACGTCTAAGCTGCCAATGGCCACAGGCCTCGACTCGAGTCGAGTCGACTCGGGCAGCCACAACAAGCGCCATAAATAAATTTAAATTGCGCCAAAAATCGCACGCTATTATTATTATTTATTATGTAAGCAATTTGCAGGCATTTCTATTTCAGTGAAAGTGTACATGTGTGTGTGTATGTATGTGTGTGTGTGTGTGTGGGTGTGTGTGTGTGTGTGTGTGTCCTTTTATGAGTGTGTTTTTGTCGCCAAGCTCAAGGTTCGACAACTTTAAGCAATTTAATGTTAGAGCCAAGTTGCAGGCCAGACTAACACTGTTCCACTTCTCTCTCTCTCTCTCTCTCTCTCTCTCTCTCTCCCTCTCTCTCCAATAATAAGTATATATTATAGTAATAACAATATTCAACTAACAAACCTCAGGCATATAGTTCAGGAATTGTATGCATAATGAGCGCAGGAAACTAGTCGGGCATGCTCGACTTAAGACTACCCTAACCTTCAGTAATAGTTAGTGTATGTGTGGAAATGGAAATGAATGCAGGCTGTAAAAGGTGTAGACAACAACATAATCATTTGCGAGGTCTGCTCAAAAAGTATTGCGAATGTTAGTATTTTTCTGAAAATGATATATGAATATCTGTAATTTGTATCAGATATTGTACTTAATACAGACAGCATCAGATAGAATACTCTGTGATCTTCCTCAGCTGCTGCTTCGATTGCATCCCAAGCAAGACAAAAAGCAGATGAAGATGAGAACGAATATATGGAAGCCTTGACAATTCGACGTTCGCGATACTTTTTGAACAGACCTCGTATATGGCTTGATATATATGTATAATGAATAGGTCAAGGTGTTAGGCAGCATATGAAGAGCTGGCATTAATCTACACAGGCAACTGCAACTTGGTAATAGCCTAGAGAAGCAATAGACTCTCCCGATTCACACTCAGTTATTGAATTTATTTTGCATTCGTATGTATACATTATTATTGAATTAGTTTATTCATGTTTCATTGACAATAAAAATAATTTGTTTGCATCTCGACACGCAGCACACGTACAAGCATGTGGCTATGTAAATATATATAATATATATAATATATATAGTAGTAATATTATCATTACGAATCCTTCGAATGAAGTATGCATTTACTTACAATCAAAAATAAAAAATTAAAATTAAAATTATAATCAAAAAGAAAGAAAAAAAAGAGCTTTAAATGAATTTGTTAAATGCATTCGGTTTTAGTTTTTAGAATATATGCATATTTATATACTTGTATATAAATATTTTAGTTATTAAGAAATTAAAAGAAAGAAAAAGTTTGAAATATTTGTGCAATTCCCTAGTGATTGTTGAATTAAGACAGATCTCGGCAAACATCTACTATATGTATATGTATATATATATGTATATCTCGTAGTTATCTATTGTATATTATCGCTAAGAAATATGTGATTTTGGTACAGTTTAGCATATTACATGCATATATTTTAGTATATCTAGAGAGCTGATGGATCTGGAAAAAAACACCATCGCGTGTATAGGTCGAGTTATCTTACAGCTTTCAATATCTATCTGACTAGTCGAAGTAGTTTTAAATAAATTCCATAGATTTGGTGTTCTCATATTGCAATATATATATGTATATATATTGTTCGATATTGTTATGTATAATACTAAGCACACATATCATCATCATCATCATTGTTGTTGTTGTACGTATTCAAATTGAAAGTTGATATGTGCCAAATGGCTTCTCAGTGATTCTCATTTCTATATCTTCGATCTAAGCTAAAATGCAGCTGCATTTGATTGGAGTTGTTCTATGGTCACATTCGATAAACGATCTTCAGAAAACTAAACAAAAAAATACCACAAAAAATACTACACAAATAAGCAAAATATATAAATGAATAAAACATAAGTCTAGTATATATATATATTTATATATTTTTTTTTTTAAATTTTCTTATATATGTATTTAGAACTTTTCTCTAGCCACAAAAAAATTGATTTTTTTTGTTGTTGTTTTTTTAGTATTTATGAAACTAATTTCAATCTACATTTATATTTAGTATATTTGGTATATTTGGTATATTTAGTATATTTATAGACAAAATACAAAAGTGTATTCTGCTTTTCTCTCTTATTTTCATCTTCTTCTTCTTTTTTGGTATATTGTTCGCACTTTAGAGTTTGGCAACGAAAAGGCAGAAATAACTGCACCAAATATGTGCGCTCTCTATCTCGCTTGCATTCATACACACACACTCACACACACACACGCTCACTCTCTCTATCTCTCTCACTCACTCACACTTGCATAGAAAGCTTTAGTTTATGGAAAAACTTTGGTTCACACATATTTGTGCTCTGATAATCAGCTAAATATATGTATATATAAATCTTTGGGTATTTTCTTAATGTTTGTTTGTTTTTCTGTTCGGTTATCGATTGCAAATATCGATAACTACATATATCTTTTTGCCGGACGTTGCGAAAGTAATGTTGCTTAGAGAACACAGTTCTATCCATAGCTAGTTATGTCCTCCGCGCGACTCGTCGCAGTTTACAAATTCTTTATATCTACTACATACAGACATCTATATTTATTTATTTATATATATATATTATATAGTATATTTATAGGTAACTTAGGATAAAGAGAAAGTGATTTCCACTATAAGATATTGTTCGTAATGCGCAATTTAAAAAAGTTTCTCTCTTCTCCCACTTTTCGCTAGCGTTTAAGTCTCGGCTGTGGCGCCGGCTCGGCTTTGAGTCGATTCAGCGCCCGTTCCCAAAAGCATGCAATAGGTTTATCGTCAGATTATCTTTCACGTTTCCTTAGGCACAATGACTGACGTTTTTTTTGGTTTGTTTTCTTTTTGGTTTGTTTTCTTTTTGGCTTTTCTTTAGCACTAAATAATATTATAAAACACAATTTACCACGGCTAGCCGCTGGTACGATGGGCTTGCAAAGTATGTGGGGTACAGAGGGAGACAGAGATATCTCTCACAAAAGTCTATGGCATCAACTGAAAGAGAGCAAATCAGCTCAACTGCATGAAAGGCTGTAGGCTAGAGTCATGCCAACCTTGCTGATGATGGGGTTATAGAGTCTATAGACTGGGCAAGCTAGTTATAATATCTGAACAACTTTGATCAGCTTTGGCTCATAGTATATTCTAATAGTATATTCTCTAGATCAGCCCTAGAAAGAACAGTCATAAAAGCCAGCTGCCCACAGTTCTTACAGCTGCTGAGAGCCTTTAGTGAGACAGCCTAGGGTGGGTATATGACATACCTGTGTGCCATGAAGCTGACTGCTTTGTAAGCAGCCCAGTGCTAGATCAAGATAGGTATCTAGTGATGCCTACAGATCTAGCCTGTTCGCTAGCTAACACGTGCAACAGGCGAGATCTGACATATCATGAAGAAGCTGAAGTGTTTGAAGCATTGTAGCATAGATAAAGGAGTATAACTAAGTCTAGACTTGAGATGTATATCCGATAGCTAAGAGAGATTGTTACTATTCGAGTTAGTTGGGATTATGGGCTAGGACTGACTGAAAAGACCTGTGAAAGGAAATCATTTTGAGACGACAGAGGGCATCGATGCAGCTGGCACCGCGGCTCTAGAGACCATTCCGTAGCATGGCTGCCATGACGCCTTCAATGCTTGAAGAAGGCGCAGCAAGAAGCCTTCCTTGAAACTTTTTAAAGAACTATAGCTATCATTTCAATACAGTTAAAGATCAAATCCAGACCCTGTATAGAGCTTCCTTGACAGACAGACTGAACAGACTTCTAGCATTCATAGTACTCCCTTGGCTCTCCCGGCACTTGGCAAGTCCATCTTAGATGGGCAACAAAACACACATTTGAAACGAATTCGACAATCAAACATTGCCTTTGCGAGTAATAGTTGTTGTTATTTGTTGGTTTGTTGTTGGTTTGTTTTGAGCGGCGGTTTGTTAAATTGTTTTTGTTGATATTGAAATTGGTCTCTCTGGCGAGGTACAGAGAGATTTCGAGATCTGAGCTTAGAATTGTTCGCTTTACCAGACTTCGCACTTCTTGGTCGGATTCATGCGGGTGTCGGGCTTGCAGTGGAACACCTCGGCGAACTCCTTCATGTTGGAGAGTGTGCCGATGACGCGGAACTGCGACGGCGAGTGCGGATCCTTTTCCATCTGCAGCAAATTGGTTTCATCTGTGGTGCTGGAGCACCAGACCTGAGGCAACAGCAAACACTCATATTTACAACTAGTCCATCGGCCGTATATCCAGGCTCACTCACCTGGGCAAAGGACACGAAGAAGAGCTGAGGATGCGTCAGGTTCAGGCCGGGCAGCTTCAGTATATCCGCATTCTGGTCCAGCTTGGTCCGCATGTAGGCGTGATAGGCCGCCTTCAGCCCACCATTGTCGGCTATATTCTCGCCTGGGGGAATCGAATGCTTATTATATAATAGCCTAAATATCTCCGAGTTGGTGGACTCACCTAGGGTCTGCTTGCCGTTCAGGTTGCGTCCGTTGAGCTTGTAGCCGCTGTACTGGTTGGCAATGCACTCGGCCTTCTCGTTGAACCGCTCGATGCTCTTGGCGTCCCACCAGCGGTTGATGTTGCCGAACTTGTCGTACTCGCGGCCCTGGTCGTCGAAGGCGTGGGTCAGCTCGTGGCCCATGACCACGCCCATGGCGCCAAAGTTCAAGCTCTTGGGGTTGTTGATGTCGAAGAACGGCGTCTGCAGGATGCCGGCGGGAAAGACGATCTGGTTCTTGGTGGGCGTGTAGTAGGCATTCACCGTCTGCGGCGTCATGCCCCAGTTGGTCTTGTTCACCGGCTGGTCGAGCCGCTTCAGGTTGCTCTTCAGATTGTAGATGGCCACCTGGATGTTGTTCTCGAAGTACGCGTTCGCCGTGATGTTCAGCTCCTCGTACTTCTTGTCCAGCTCCTCGGAGTTGAGTATGTAGTCGGGGAAGCCGATCATATCTGAGATCTCGTTGGCCTTCTCAATGGCGCGCTCGCGCGTCTGCTTGTCCACCCAGCTGAGGTTCTGCAAATTCGTCTTAAAGGCCTCGCGTATCTCGCCGATCATGCGCTCCGCCGCTGGCTTGGAGACGCCATGGAATGCCTGGCGCACGAATATGGCCCCCACTGCGAACCCAATCACGTTGTTCGTGTCGGAGACGCAGTAGCGCCACACCTCCTCGCCGCCATCGGAGCCCATCAGCGCCTTACGCACGCCCTTGTATGCATCCCGGAAGGGTTTCGACAAGCAGCTGGTCAGCGTGCGCACCGCCTGCCAGGTCAGATAGTTGTTCAGCGTACTATGAGAGAAACAGAGAGAGAGAGAGGGGGGGGAGAGTTGTTAAGCTGTTATAGTCCGAGGCTCAGTTGGAGTTACATTTTGCCCGCGTCGGTCTTCTGCATGCTCATGATGATGTTGGAGAGATTCTTGAGGAAGTCGGGGGCGTAGACGACGACGACTTCGTCGTCGGTGACGCGTCGATTGACCATCTGCATGGCGTTGTCGAAGTGGTCGGTCCAGTTGAGGAACGGCGCCAGCTTGATCAGATCCCTGAGCTTCATCGGATGGTACATGGCCTCCTCGTTGCGCCGGTCCTCCATCGGTATGGTGATGTTGGCCAGCTTCTTCTCGAAGTTGATGACCGCCTCCATCTGGACGCGGGCAGCCGTCTCGTTGGCGCCCAGCAGCACGCACACCTTCGTCATGTACTCAATGTACTCGCTGAGCACCTTGCGATGGATGTCCGTCTTGTTGTTGTAGTAGTCAGCGGTGGGCAGCGTCAGGCCGCCCTGGTCGATCTGTATGACGTGGCGGGTCGAGTTCTTGTCGTCCTCGCCAATGGCCCAGCCGAACAGGCAATTGAAGTTGAATCTGCAAGAGGTTGGAGTTGAGGAAATTCTATCAGAGTGGCAGAGAGAGAGACCTGGTTGGTCTGGGCCTACTTGTTGTGCAGTATCTTGAGGGTGTTGCCCAGCTGCCAGTTGGTCACGTTGAAGCCGGTTTGGGTCACGTTCCAGCCGCCGATTTGCTGCAGCAGGTCGATCATGGGCTTGGCGCCCAGCTTCTCCATGTGCTCGTCCACGTCCAGGCAGGACTCGTAGTAGACCTTCGCCTTGCGCTCCGCCTCCGACTTGAACGTCTTCGCCGGCTTCTCCAGCACGTTGCGTATGATCAGCTGGTTCATCTGCTCCAGCTTGCCGAAAGTGCCCCAGGTGGACTTGCCCTCCGGTATGGGATTGTTCTTGATCCATTGATTGCTGTGTGGAGAGCAGTTCTCTTTTGAATATTAAAAAAAAGACTGACCTATAGACTGGTAGGCCTTACCATGCATAGCCGTAGAAGTCATCGCAGGGATCGATGCTGTCGTCTATGGACTTCAGGATCTCGCTCGACGCGAAGATGCAGTGCTCGTTCAGGCAGGGCAGCTCGTCGGCCGTCAGGCAATCTGCAATGGGTCACAGAGGCTATAGTTAACGACTACATATATATGCATATATACGAATATATATAGCCGATCAACTAACCGTTCTTGTGCGGCTGCACGTGCACCACGTGGTTGGTGTTGTCAGCACTGTGCGACAGGATCATGATCAGCAGCGTCAGGATGACGACGGCCATCACGAACGTGGTGATCAGCAGCCATTTCTCGGTCTTGTTTCTCGACCGCCAGTTCCAAGTTGCCTGCAGAAGATGGCCAAATTTATGATTGGGGAATCTCAAAGAGATTTTAATATAAATTAAGTTTTTTTTATCTATATATGATCATGAATCAGGCTTAAGGGAACTGGGATCATCTTTTGTTAAGGAAAATTTCTGATTCTGTTTTCGATTGAATAGAGCTCTAAAGATCAATGCAGACTATCAGATTTGGGGGAGATATCTATACATATGTTCTACATATGTTTTATACACGCCGGATAGCTAAGCTATGTATATAGATATATGAAAAAAAAACTTAAGCTTTGCCTTGGACTGAAAGGGTTCACATAGCTCAAATCTTTCTATAGGAATTATCTAGTATTTTTATATAAAATATATATAAATATATTCTTATGAGAGTTCGATAATAACTCCAAATCTTTCTATAAGAACTATCTAGTATTTTTATATAAAATATATATAAATATATTTCGATAATAACTCCAAATCTTTCTATAAGTATTATCTAGTATTTTTATATAAAATATATATAAATATATTCTTATGAGAGTTCGATAATAACTCCAAATCTTTCTATAGGAATTATCTAGTATTTTTATATAAAATATATATAAATATATTCTTATTAGAGTTCGATAATAACTCCAAATCTTTCTATAAGAACTATCTAGTATTTTTATATAAAATATATATAAATATATTCTTATTAGAGTTCGATAATAACTCCAAATCTTTCTATAGGAATTATCTAGTATTTTTATATAAAATATATATAAATATATTCTTATGAGAGTTCGATAGTAACTCCAACTAAAGCGAACTCAAATTCATTTCTTTTACAACAAAATTCAGCTTAAGATTGATCAGAGCACATCAGATCAGTTGCTATACACATATCTATATATATATGGTATTTATGTACCATAGAAATATATCTTATATATATATATTGCTATATATGTATTCTCTTCGTGCTATTCGCATTGATTGATCAACTCAAAAATGAATCAACATTTCCTAGCTCAGGCAGTTCAGACTTGAAATCTCTTCTCTGGCATAGTTCTCATAGCTCTTCTGCTATGTAGTTCACATAGGAATTAGCTTCGTTATATTTTACAACTGTAAAAGCTTTGAAGAGCCACTCTGGACGGCAGCATTCAAATTTGCGAGCGTCTCTCGTATACAATGCGAGCAGTCGTAACCTTCAAGCTAATCAAATCTCGGCCGCTGCTTTTGGGTCATTGCCAGCGAAAGAGATGGAGATAGAGAGAGAGAGAGAGAGAGAGAGACGGAAAGAGGGAGACGATGTGCGGATAAATTATGGAGAATGGCTTTCGTTGCCTCATATGTGTGTGTGTGTGTTTGTACTCACCCGCGCCGTGTGATAGCGTATCTGCATGCCGGTGTGGCCGGTCGCCTCGTTGAGCTGTATGCCGCCAATTGAACTTGAATCATCTTCCGTAAATTCGGTCTGTTTGTAGCGTGTCATCTGTAAGATGCATAACAGAAGAGAACAGAGCTGAGCATTAACAACACAATGCCGCCGCCTCGATTAGCTATGTATGTATGTATATAATCCACATCATTTTGGTGCACGCGCGCACCGAACCGGATCGCCATCTGGCTACAGTCGGATGCGAACCCATCCAAGTCCCCATTATTATCCGCATGTAAATTGCTAGCGAATCTCTCATTCATTCATACCATGCACATACAGACATAATAATACTTTCAATTGAACAACTTGTAAACAAATATAATCCATCAATCCACTTTTCCACTGAAGTAGCTGAGTTAAGGCCACAACAAGTTTATTTGGACAGTCTCAAGTGCTTGAGGCGGCTGAGCTCCGACTCTGCTCGAGTATTATATGCGAGAAGTTGCAAAAGCAAAGGGAAATTTGTTTAGATAATGAAATTATATCAAATCTGACTCCATTTGAGGAGAGTCTCAACAGTTTTTAGAGAGATGTAAGACTAAACTCTGATATCGTATGAACTAGTTGGGCATTTACTCTAGGTATAAAGTAGAGTTTAGCTGTGAAGCAGCTCTGAGGATTTCTATATATTTAAAGGTCTTTCGATTTGCCATGATATATTATAATATCATTAGAACGATCTATTATAAGATCATTAATAATAGGTATGTTATCTATTATCTGTCTCTTTTTGTGGAGCAATTCTGCAGCTTTCCATTCGTAGGGATTGTCTTTTAAAGTTAGAAAGCTATATAACATCTGGCTCTATCTGTATCTAGCTATATTCCTTGTCTTAGAGATAGCCCTGCTGATCCCAGTTCTAAGACTAGGCGAAGATCTATACTCTATACGATTTGCACCCAAGACACTCTGTAGTAGGCTTACTTATGGAGAAGCTTCTCATAGAGAAGAGCTCTAGCTGTAAAAGTGTATAGACATAGCTATAGCTATAGCTGACTTTATAAGATCTCCTAAAAGATCTCGTCCTAAAGAAACTTTCTGTTAGGTTGATCCATTGAGCAAACCAATAGCAAATCACTCAAACAATCTCGAATTTAAGATGTAGAATGTGGACATTAGATGTAGCTATGCTGTGACTTGGATATACTATATATAGCTATATAGCGTACGTCTCCAAAAATATGTATTGAAAATCTCTTCCTTTTTCACTTAGCCCTCAATACCGACACCTTTCCCAACTACATCAACTGCCTCAAGAGAAACCGAGCAAAAACCAATCAACTCTTTTTCTCACTCAGTGAAGGCGTATATGAGAGTATACAGATACCTGCAAAGGTAAACAGATTTTGAATTGGCTATTGAATAAATATGTATGCTGAAATCTAATTAGCTCTTGCGGCGAAGTGTACCCAGCTAATTGGCCAGCGCTGTTTGCTTATTGTACATCTGATAATGGCCTGGGATACTTGAACTTATCTACAAACTGGCGGCGCCCGCACATCTGCGTCGAGGGTCGACTCTTTGTGTATATCACTTCTCACTTTGCCGCCAGCTAGAGACGTACGTATGTCTGTGTGGACACCCTGCCGTGTCAAGAGCTCAACTGTTTTGCTTTGGCATCTGTAGTTCTTACATATGTAGATATAGTGCTAAATGCATGTAGACTTTGGACGGAGCCGCCACAGCCCTTTGTTGTTGAGCTATTTTGCATGTCAAAAGAAAGTGCTGACATCAGCTAGATTATCTATATACATATATATAGTGGGTGAGAGAGCGAGTCAAATTGTATATTCTTTTGAGCTTGCCTTTTGCAATCCTTCAATGATCATTATTATATATATATATATGTATATATTTCATTCCAGCTGACGTCAATTGCCGCTAACTGTTCTTGCTTTATAGTATTTAAGGGCTTAAGTGCACAGTGCGTTGCATGCATCGTCCCATATATATATATATATATATATATATATATATATATATATATATATATACATTCATCCCGCTAATATTAACTCAGGCAATGCTTCCATTATCGTCTCAAACTTCAGTTGTATACGCTGAGCACACCACTTAACGTGTCTCAAGCGGGTATATTAGTTTTGAGAATTGACTATTGACAAGCTTTTGTTTGAAATCATCTGAAAACTGTTGCGATTGCCATGGAATTTATGCATATCTCTTTCATACTTTAGTTTCTTTGACCAAATCATATGTATATATTATATATAGAAGATCTATTTTTTATATATATCTGTATATTTCTTGCCCTAGCCGCTTTGGCCAGCGTATTTACCAGTCGAGCATTGCCTTCTGAAGCAATTTCAATTGTAAATATTTACTGACGGCCGTAATTAAAATTATTTTATTGCTATATGTGTAACCAATATCGAGTGCCTAGGCAGTTTGCTGATCTGAAAGATTATATATACATACAAACATATATGAATGATTGTATATGAAATTTGATATGTGAAATATTATAAAAATATACAAATATAGGGAAACTAAACTCAGAAGAAAATTTGTTTAAAATATACAAATTATTAAATAATAAAAAATAAAAATAAAATAAAATTATAAGCTAAAATTAAAATAAAATAATATATAAAAAAAATTAAAAATATAAAAAATAATTTTAAAAGTAAAACTAATATATATATATATATATATATATATATATATAGATAATATATATATATATATATATATATATATATATATATATATATATATATATATATATATATATATATATATATATATATATATATATATATATATATATATATATATATATATATACATATAAAAATAAAAAAATAAAATTATGAGCAGAAATTAAAATAAAATAATATATAAAAAATTAAAAATAGAAAAAAATAATTTTAAAAGTAAAACAAAAAATATATGTAGATATCAAAAATACGAAAATATACGAAAAATATATATGATATATTAATTATATATTATATATTATATATTATATATTTTTTGCATTAGAAATTTTTAATTTTATTTTTTTTTTTTTAATTTGCTTAAGCGCAGCCAACTTTCAGCCCATTAAGTTGGCTGCAACTTGAAGCCTATTAAGTTAGTTAGTTGCGTCCACTTAAAATAGTAAAAAAGTGAAAAATCGCACAAAACTCATTTAAAGCTCAGTATAAAATGAAAAAAAAATATGACAAAATGATTTAAAGCTCAGAAACAGATGATTATGAAGATGAACAAGATTTATGAATATATATTATATATATATAGTATATGTAATATATATCTTTACGATACCTATAAATCACTAAAAACAAAATATTTTCCTAGACTTTTTCCGTATATTTCAGAACATAGATTGCTTACGATTTTATTGCTACAAGTTGGTGTCCATAAAACTAAAACTGAATTGGAATTGTCCTCGGTGCAGTGATAAGCCAAATACACACACACACGCACACACACAGAGAGAGAGCCACACACCGACACACTTAACCACAAGTCACACCTACCGTGCCGCAATCGGTGAGCCACATGTTTGGGCAATCGGGCAACAGCCACAACAAATTTGGCAAAGAAAATGTATTCAAAAGAGTATTTAAGTTGTCTTAACTCGTGTTCTTTGTTTATTTTTGTCGTTTTGTTTTGCTTTGGGAAGAGAGGGAAAGCCAGAGAGAGATAGAGAGAGAGAGAGAGAGTATGTGTGTGTGTTAAATGTTTTGGGGGGCGCCAGAGATAACGCGTGTGCACGATATCCGATGTTCATCCCATGACCGTTGAATATACACTGAACGAAGCCCTATAGCTAGAACGATGCCGCTGCCTATGCCGATGCCGATGCCGATGCCAAGTGCCGATGGCGATGGCGATGGCGATGGCATTGCCGATGACCGATACCCCGCTGCTATATAGCCGAAAGATGTCTGCGAACATATAGCCGCTTCGTCTCGCTGCTCGCACTCAAATGATTTTGCACTATAAACAAATTAATTGACTCAATGCTTGTAACCAAATTCATTCCGAGTGTGAGTGCGAGTGTGAAATGCTCTCGCCTCTCGCCTCTCGCGTCTCGCTACTCGTCAGCAGTTTGATGACTTGTTAACTCAAAGGAATTTTCGACAATCGATCGAACGCAATATAATAATTGTGACAATTGAAACGCATATCGCCCCTACATCTCTCTCCCTCTCTCTCTCTCTCTCTCTCTCTCGTGCGTCAATTGTTTATATCGCAAATATCCGAACGCTCTTCAAATATTTACACAATCCGAGCTAACACTCAAATGTATACAGCCATATTATATATACATATATCTTTATATATATTATATATCTATATATATATCTGTATATATATTATATATCTATATATGTATGTACTTTTAGCCTATATCATTAATGACACTGTTTGTCATGGAAAGTATATAGATTTATGTTCAATAATTACATAGATTTATCATATCGTCAGGCACGCGCACACCCAGGATAGAACCGCGGAACTACAGTGAGCACTCATATATGATGAACACCAAGAACTTCGCAGCTAATTCGCTAACATCTTGGAACTTGTAATAAATATATATATATGCTCGATTCCAGAAGATCTTCAAGGGACATTCTGATATTGAAATTAATGAGATTCGCATAGAAGAGCGTAACATCAATTCAATTGATTCTACACATAAGCTATATAAACTCGATTCTAGAAGACCTAAAAGATACATTCTGACATCACAAATAGCTTAGTTAGGTTCCCCGCAATGAGACTCGCATAGAAGAGCACATTGCCCTCAGTTACCACTCTCACTTAGGCAGTCTCCACTGTATTTACACAGTCACTCACTCACTCAGTCAGTCACAATATGGCATTTATCGGCGACGCCATCAGCCGAATGAAAACTGTTGCGCAGTTTTCCTTTTTTGCGCGTTTCGCTCTGCTCTGGCTTTGCTTTTGGCCCCACGGGGCTGGCTTACGGCTTACATATGTCCCGGGCCGGGCCTTTGGCAGCTATGTTTGCCCAAAGCTTGACGTGCCGCAGCGCCGCTCGGTAAACAGAGCTGACGCGAAGGCGAATTGTTGAATGTAAACAGAAATTAAATCGAATTTGGCTGCCAAGAAATGAGGAATTTCAAATTTCAAATTTCAATGCGACTAAATGACACTCAGCGACTTCAGAGAGTCAAATTAAAGAGAAAATCAAAGCCTTGCAACGGAAGTCAATAATTTACGTTTCGATTCCCGTGAAATACGCACAGAATATATTATTATTATTATTATTATGTGGTATATATATGCAGCGGAAACAACTGTTTAGCTGCTAAACAAGTGGGTTGATTAGGCATAAGACTAAGCTAAATCACTTGCAGTTGCACGTGTAAGTCAGCTATAACCGACTGCTTAATACTTATTCAAGCTTTGAAAAGAAATAGAATACATATTCATATATATTCAATTGGAATGTTTATATATTCGAGTTTTCCTAAGATTTATCTATAGAGCAGCTCAACAGTTATTCAACAGCTGAGGAGATAAAAGATTTCCACTCTATGAGCAGTCGCTGTTAGATCTCCATGTGATCCACATATATCCTAAATCTCCTCCAGCAATATAAACACAAAACTAATATACTCTGCTCAGCTCATGCACAGTATAAAGACAAAAACGACTCTGTATATATATATATACGTATATATCTTATCTGCTCCTTTTTTTGCTTTCTGCAAATCTGTTTTGCTATTGACTGCCCCAAGCCTTAAGCCTTTCAATCAATCAATTTGATTGATTTGACGGCATTACAGCTTAAATCACCACAATATCATCGAATACGTAACTAACTAATCTTCTGCTCAAAGTACAAATCGTGGATACACAGCTTTCTGAGCTGCTTGGCTGCTAGAAGACTAGTATAGGACACATATGTAGTAGGCATGAAAGACAGGTTAACCAGGTTAATGGTTAACGTTACTCGTTGCTTATTAGTCATTGCTCCTTATTCATTACTTATTGCTTATTCATTACTTATTGCTTATTGTTTATTGCTTATTGCTTATTGCTCACTGCTCATTACTCCTTTACTCCTTACTCATTAGACATTACTCATTACGCATTACTCATGACTAATTGCTTATTGTTCATTACTCAATTCTTATTACTCCTTACTCTTTACCCATTACCCATTACATATTACTCATGATTAATTACTCAATGTTCATTAGTCATTACTCATTGCTCATCACTCATGATTAATTACTCATTGCTCATTACTAATTACTCATTGCTCATTACTCATTTCTCATGATTACTCACTTATTGCTCATTACTCATTACTCATTGCTCATCACTCATGGTTGATTACTAATTGTTCATTACACATTACTCTTTACTCATTACCCATTACTCATTACTCATTACTCATGATTAATTACTCATTTCTCATTACTCATTACTCATTGCTCATCACTCTTTATTCCTTACTCACTACACATTATTTATTAATCATTACTCATTACTCATTATTCATTATTTATTACTCATTCATCATTACTTATCAAATCATTACTACATCATTAGTCATTACTCATTATCCAAGGCTCATTGATCATTATGAACTACTACTTTCTCATTACTCATTACTCATATTCATTACTTATTAATTCCAATATGTCTTTCCCATAATTCGCATCCCTTCAGCCTGCTGATTAATCACTCAATCAAATCACTCGAAATTTGATTTTGTTTATTCGAAATTGCCAAATACCCAGAAATTGTGTAAAAATCATTTGAAAACAATTTCGAAAATATGCCAAAAAATCTATTTTGAGTTTACAATCAAAAATTGCAAATAAAATTGAAATGTTTATGGCGAAAAGTTGGGGCAAAGTTTCTAAATATTGCTCGAAAATATGTAAGCAAACTGGAATGATGTGTATATATATGGTAAATCTATGTATACATATAATAAATATAGAGTAAATATATTTACTGGATACACATATATAATATATATTAATGTCCTACAGCTTGCCTAACTTAGTTGCTAGGCCACATGCAGAGAGAGAGAGAGAGAGAGAGAGAGAGAGAGGGAGGGACAGAGAGTGGGAGAGAGCGTATTATAACAGATTAATGATTGGGATTTAGTGAACTGCGCAAAATATGGACATATTGTATATGCACATGGTATATACATATATATATATAAATATATATATATATATTATAGCTTGGGCCAGGCAGCTTTGGCTGTGGAGCTTCAAGTGTTGAGGACTTTAAACGCTATTCCCACCACAGCAGCAGCTGTTCATGCGCCAAATTGCATTTGAGGCAACTTGAACTTTTGCCTGGCTATCAAATATAATCCTGGCACATACACGCAATAATCTTCCACTCTCTCTCTCCCAAGAGAGAGAGAGAGTAGCACACCGTCTCCCTCTCTCCCTCTCTGTGACTTGTCTGACATATGTTAGACATATGTCTTGGTTCAGGTTTTCGACAGGCTCAAATCCCAGTGCAGGCCTTGCAATTTATGTATACCACATGTTGGCTTTAACTAGAGCAAAGCCAGGCAGCGACGGCGGGCAAAGTTGCTTAGCAAAAGTGGGGCGTGGCAAGGAGGCGCTGCTAATCAAATTGGCCAAGTCAATTAAAATTTTGCATTTGCCGTAAATTCAGTTAGTAGAGCCATTTGGCCAACAGCAGCAGCAGCAGCAGCGCAGTGGCAGCCACTGCAATAAACATGCCAACAAACACACACATACACACACACAAACACACACACACACACACACACAAACACACACACACACACACAGAGTGGGGGAGAGCAGCGCGCGCTCTTGGCCTACCTTTGCGCTCATTTTCCTTATGCGCCTGAATAGATGCAATGAATTTTTTCTTTCACTGTTGCTGCCGTTCGCTGTTGTTGCTCTTGTTGTTGTTGTTGTTGTTGTTGTTGTTGTTGTTGTTTGTTTGTTTGTTTGTTGTAATTGCTTTTCAAGTATCACTACATAAAGCTAAGTTCAAGTTGTGCGTTCTTTTCACTTGGAAACATTTTTGCTATTTTCTATTTTCTATTTTGTCTTTTGTTTATTTCTAAAGGTTTTTTTTTTGGAATTTTTTTTGGTTCTTTGGTTATTGCTGTTGGTTGTTCGGCTTAAGCCGTTTCACATTTGTTTATAGCAGCCGAAAGAGTTGTATGTTTAAAAAAAAATGCTTATTGTTTTGGCTGGCGCTGCTGGCGCTTGGGCTGCAACTGAAATTCCACCACCGGAGCCACTGCGATTGTAGCCTCCAAAAGCTAACTTGGCGGCGGGTCGAGCCGAGCAATGTCACTATCAAGCCGAAAAGCGAAAACCCAGCAGCACACACCAACACACCAACACACAAACACACACACATACACTAACTCACACACACAGCAGAGAGTCAATGCTGTGAAAAGCTATCAGAGGAAAAACTCGCAGTAAAAACGAAACAAACAAAAGCAAACACCAACACACACACGCACACACATACTAACACTCACACACACACACACACACACACACACACACACACACACACAAACACACACACAAAACTTTAGCCAAAAGCCCAACAAGCCTAGCTGACTTACCCTTGCCGAGTGCCCGTCGGAGAGCGAGTTGACCTGAACCCAACGAACGAAATATTGCCATATTTGCCTTCTGGTTGCACTTCGATTTTGTGCGCAGTAGCAGAACGCACAGATGGCAGCGCTGCCAGTGTTGCCACATTGCCAAAGTTCCATTTAAAGTCGCCAGGTGGCGTGCGTTCACCTTATTTACAAAGCAAACGCTACAGTATAGGAGAACTAGCTGAAATTGCGTACACACACATATATGTACGCTAGGTGGCGTTTTTTGAAACTTAATAATTGAAGTTCTTATAGCTTTTCATATGCCAAGCAGGCAAGCTTTGGGCTTGGGCTCCAGGGAATCGCACATCGGGGCAATAAAAAGGGTTTGACATATGGACACCAGGTGGCGTCCAGCAGCTGGCTAGATGATGCCCCGTTATTAAAAATAAGCTTTTGATATAGTTTATAGTAAAGTCTAAAGTAACTTTGAAACTATGGGTGTTAAATCTATTTCTGAGAATCGCATGGAAGAGCATGTAATTTAATATATAATACATTCTTGGCGTATATTCATTTCATTTCTATATTTCACACAATACTTTTGGATACAAATAGTTTATGTGGCTCTTCTAATGAGGCTTAATAGCTTTCGTGAGAATCGCAAAGAAAGGCTGTCGACACAAACAGCTTAAGCCACAAAGCTATCTCAAGCGACTAACCACAAGATTGCATTTCAGCTTAAACTGTTTATGTCGTTAGCCTCTCTCTGCGATTCTCAACAATTCTAATAAGCCTCTACTGGGATTATGAGAGCCAATTCAACAGATTTTTCAAGCATTATAGCACTAAAATTTCCAATTTAATAATGGAATTGTATGAAATGCATCAGCTGCCCTACTATGCGATTCTCACATAGTTTATTCAGATAAAAGCTAATATATTTGCTAAGCAGCTCGCAGTTTTGTCATTGTCACTGTCACTGTCAGCTGTCGTACTTGTTGTCATATCGAATGACCCATTTATGCTGTCATTTCAGCCTAGGTTCAGGCGGAGGCGCCTCAACAACAAGTCGCATAGAAAGTAAACAAATTTTCGTGATTCAACAAGAGCCACAAATATTTGTCACACTCGCCGGAACAACAAGGCGACTGCATTGTTTCTCTCTCTCTCTCTCTTTCTCTCTCTCTCTCTCTCGATGGAAGGTGCTAACAAGTTAAAAGTAAGAGTAAAAGTAATACTTGGCAATTGTTGGTTTGTATTTGCTGATTATGCAATCTGAGGGCTCCTCTCCATACGTATATAGCCGCCATATTCCATACGATTCTCAGTATGGAGAGAGACTGTGGCAGCTGTACCCAAATATACCCATATCCACATCCATATCCATATCCATATCTATATCTCTGTATACATATATAGTGTTCTCGTCTCATCGCTTCGTCATGCATATCATTAATGAGCCAACAAATTAACGTGTTCTATACCGGAAAAAAACTCGCGTCTCTCACGTAAATTCGTACAAAATTACAACAACAAAAGACTTACACACAAATTTGCGTGTTTCGTATTGTAAAAATACAAAAATAACATAAACAAAATTCATGTAAAGATTTCAAAGTCGAACATGCGATGCTCTCTCTCTCTCTCTCTCTCTCTATGGCAAGTGAGCCAGAATTTTCATATAAAAAATGTACGAGAAACTCTCTTATGCGATGCTCTCTTGCTGATAGATTCTCGCAGCAAAAGTTAGCATCTAGTTCCATATAAGAGAAGACATTTTATAGTATTTTAATATATTTATTGAACTATTTTCAATCCCATCTAGTTTTATTAGACATAAAGGCGAGCGTATGGGCTTGCCCTATCTGTGCCTCCGTCAGTGTCCCTCTGTCTATCAGTCTATGCTCTCGCTTCTTGTGGCTCTCTCTCACTCTCTCTCTCTCTCTCTTTCACTCTCTAAGCTTGTATATTATTCATATCTGCTATTCTCGCTCCCTCTCTATCTGTGTTTGGCCTCTCTCACTCAGCCTCACTCTATTTTGTAGCTGTTTTCTCCCTACGTTTCTCCCTCGTTTCTCTTCTTTCTTTTTACCATCTTTTATACACCTCACTTATTTTACTATCTCTCTCTCTTTCTCATTCTCTCTCTCATTCTCTCTCTCATTCTCTCTCTCAATCTCTCTCTCTCATTCTCTCTCTCTCTCTCACTCTCTCTCTCATTCTCACTCTCATTCTCTCTCTCATTCTCTCTCTCATTCTCTCTCTCATTCTCTCTCTCTCATTCTCTCTCTCATTCTCTCGCTCATTCTCTCTCTCATTCTCTCTCTCATTCTCTCTTTCATTCTCTCTCTCTCTCATTCTCTCTATCTCTCTTTATCATATTCTTGCTCATGATTTCTCTCTCTCACGCTCTCTCTATCTCCTTCATGCTCTCTCTCTCTATATATATCTCTCTCCCTCATGCGCTGTCTCTCACTCGCTCATACTCTTTTTCTCCCTATCTCTCTCATGCTCTTCCTCTCTCATGCTCTGACTCTTTCTCTCTCTCTCTCTCTCTCTCTCTCTCTCTCTCTCTCTGTCACTCTCATGTTTTGTCCCTCTGTCTCACTCTTTCTCAATTTCTCGCCCTCTCTCTCTCTCTCTCTCTCTCTCTCTCTCTCGCTCAATCGATGTCAATCTCAAAGAATTCTTATAAATATTCCCTTTCCCACGATTACATATCTCTATCGTAGTCTCATCTCTGACTGAATCTATGAATAATGAATATAGCTTATGCATATCATAAAGAAGAAGAACTATATTCCATAGCCATATATAGCTATAGCTACCTATCTATCCTATCTGAAACTAATGCAATAATTCGACTAGTTTTTCGGTTTATCTCGATCGTTTGGGGTTCGTGACAAAGCCATTATGCCCCCCGCCAGTAAGGGCACCGCAATGAGCAGCTAAACAATTAAAAGTAACAACAACAACAACAACGACAACAACGATGATGATGACTCGCTGAACAACAACAACAACAACAACAACAATATTTGCAGTCGCAGTTCAAATGAACAGCAAAAACAAGTTCGGGTGGTGCGCGGGGCGGGGGTGGGCGGTGGGCTGAGGTGGGCTTGGGAACCAGTTTAAAACCGTTGACGTGATGCCGCGAGCGAATTAGTTGCAGTTAGTTGGCCAGAGCCTGAACATGTCTTTAACCGATCGTCGGAGTTGTATTGCGCTTGGGATCTGCGCGCTGATCGCCTGCCTCGCGCCGGGTAAGTCCAGCTCCAGCTCCAGCTCCAGCTCGGGCTACAGCTCGGGCTCCAGCGCAAGGATTATCAGTGGCTAAAGTGTTCTCTCTGTTGTCTTGTCGCAGCGCGTGCCCAGAATGGCGGCGTCACCTGGAATGCGGGCAATGCCGCCGGCGCTGGCGCCTGGTCCAATTCCCAGGCTGGCGGCGGCCACGGCATGCATCCGCCCGGCAGCCTGGGCAGCACCGATCCCCAGTACAGCTACGGCTATGCGGGCATCGATGCGCGCGGTCCCTACGGCGGAGCGGGCGGCAATGGCGCCTACTACGTCAGCGGCACCGACGAGCACGGACGACCCTTCTCCTACAATGGCGGACAGCCCATGCCCCCGCCGCCCGGCTACCCGAACAACTATGGCTACAGATCGGGCGCCGCAGCGGCTGTTTCGTCAGTGGGCGTGGCCCTAGCCCTAGCACTGCTGGCGGCGAGATCTTGAAATTTACATATATCTCTGGAAAATAATATACAAAAATATTATTCATAAGTTTTTTTTTTTCAATAATTTTAAGCTTTATTTATAGAGGCGTGAGAGATACCAAAATTGTGAACTGTGAGCAATAAAAGACGAAAAAGGAGTTTGTTGAAAACAATTGAACGACTTTGATTTACTCTAACTGAGAGATTAGTGTATAACGTGATTTAACGCAGCTGATTGCGGATATAAAGAAAAATATTCAAAAATATGTGGAAAATTCCAAATTGATCAAATTTGATTTGGGAACTGAATTCAGCTAAACATCTCAGGCAGTTCTATTAATACTAATGAATAGAGAGAGAGAGAGAAAGAGAGAGGGAGTGCTAAACAAACAGCCAACAATTAATTTTGGGGCAATTATCGGAGCTACGTGCTGATTGAGTGATTAAAAATACTGCAATTAATTGCAAATGCTTTCCTTACGCTTTGTTAGCTCTTCTACTTCCACAATATTTCATTTATTTATCCAAATTACTCATATATGAACTGAGCACACAATAAAGACAACAATAAGCAGCAATATGCGACTGTTTAATACTCTGTAGTTCGTAGTCTAAGGCCTGACAAGTAGAGCCTGACCCAAGTGGAGTGATTCTATTTTAAATATCTATATTTCAGCAAGTAAGTTAAGTTGGCTATGGCAAATAACTGTTTATAGACTCTATAAGCCTTGCCATTTCATTTAAAGTATTAGTGGTAATCAATATTGTAAGGAATTTAGATATTTACTTGAGGCGACATAGCCACAATAAGTTCTCGCACTTTTCAGCGAGTCAGCTTGAGTTCGAATCTTATACCTACAGCATTGCCGGCGAAGCCAAAGTGGTTAAGGTGCTACTTTGTATATATGTATATATAATGTATATATAATGATATATCTTAAATCGGTTCTTTATAATAGGGATTTCTTTTCATATCACTCTTATGCGGTCACTATGAAGTTGGCGCGCATCGTTGACTGTGAGCTTGCAAAGGCTGTTATAAATATTTTTGTTGGCTCTAAAATACAAAAAAGTTTTAATTGAGAGAATTGAATAGTATTATACATGTATCTAAGGATTTTTCAAAAATTTTACAAGCTGCTTTACACTAAAAATAGACTATATCCAGCCTAGGCTCACTAACTACTATGCTTAAGCTAAGGACAACTTCAGCTAGCTCTCGGCTAAGTTTCGGCAATATTTCCACCCTTCTTCTTGGTGCTTCTGCTTAATTGCACAAATAACTTGAACTGAAATTGAAAGTAAACCACTTTAAGGCCTTTAACTTCCATAGAAAAGACAGTAAGAGTTTGCAGAAAGAGAGAGAGAGAGAGAGAGAGAGAGAGAGAGAGGGAACACTTGATGTGCGGGTCTTGAAAGCAAAGCTTCAGGTAATTAACACAGTTTCAAAAGTTTCGTTTTCTAAGCTTAAGTTTTTTATGACCCGACAGATAAGCCAAGCTAAACATGCCGAACTGGAAGTGTGGAATAGGGTATGTGACGAGGCGGACTAGACTATATGAAATGGAATTGGGATTTACAAAGAGATAGAGACAAGTTAATAATACATACATATTATAATGCCTGTCATTCTTATTTGATTTAGGAATTTAGTACATTTTCCTTAGCCCACTCATTATATTTTTGCCTCGTTTATCGTTTGTCTGACAGATTTTCTAATTTCCCACACAGCTGCACGACTTGAGCGACACTCAGCACGACAGACAGACACATCAGCATATGGATCCCATATAAATGATTTAATGCCCAGAGCACGCCCAACTAATTAGCCCAAAAAAAAAAAACCAAAACATATTGAAGTGGCGTCAAGCGAGGAGTTCGTTTGCCATAATAACAAACACCTGTTGAGCAACACTGAGTCACAAAATGTATTATGAACTCATCTATAGCATGTGAGTGAGTTGGCTAAGTGGATAGCTTCCAGGATATCCTATAATGGGGGGTGCAACTGTTATACTAGGCAGCAAATGAAACTTGAGCTGAGTAGAGCTTGAAGTTAGTATCAAACGAATATGTGGGTATAACAGTTTACAACAGTTTGTGTATAACAGTTTTGTGTATAACAGTTTATGTATAACAGTTTTAAAAAATTCAATTTTTATAAGAGACAACAAAAAGAGCTTGCAATTTGAATTTATGGTTAGTCGAAATTGTCTGTATAACAGTTTATAACAGTTCCAAAGAGAGGGCAGCAAATTCTTATACAAGACAGTGAATAAGGCTTCAGGCAAATGGAATTTAAATTTGTATAAGGTATTTGAACCTGTATGTATAACAGTTTATAACAGTTTATAGCAGTTTAGAACAGATTGAAAGAGAGCCAGGCAAATTCTTATACAAGACAGCGGGTTACACTTTATATTATGTCTTTGTATAACAGTTTATAACAGTTTATAACACTTTATAACAGTTTATAACAGTTTATAACAGTTTATAACAGTTTACAGCAGTTTATAACAGATTGAAAGAGAGCCTGGCAAATTCTTATACAAGACAACGGGTTACACTTTATATTATGTCTTTGAACCTTTGTGTATAACAGTTTATAACAGTTTTTAACAGTTTATAACAGTTTATAACAGTTTATAGCAGTTTAGAACAGATTGAAAGAGAGGCAGGCAAATTCCCATACAAGACAGCGGGTTACACTTTATATTATGTCTTTGTATAACAGTTTATAACAGTTTATAACAGTTTATAACAGTTTATAGCAGTTTAGAACAGATTGAAAGAGAGCCAGGCAAATTCTTATACAAGACAGCGGGTTACACTTTATATTATGTATTCGAACCTTTGTGTATAACAGTTTATAACAGTTTCAATGAGAAGCAATACAACTGTTATAAAATGCAACAAATAGTTCGTAAGGCGAGTGTAGTTCGAATCCAAACCGATTCGAGTGTCTATGTATAACACTTTATAACAGTCTGGTATAAAGGCAACCCGCAACAACGAACGACTGTTTTACAGGGTATTCAAACTAAACTACATAGATAACTCGAGGCATGGCTATGGAGATACTTTTAACTGGAAGCGCGGCACAACGCATATTCGATTCGCTGATTTGTATGAAGGGGCGAGGGTAATTGGCCTGCGTTTGTGAGAACATCAAAACGAACTGTTGACTTTCTTTAAATATGAATAAGCAATTTGCACAGTGCTTGAGAACATGCTATAGCCAAAGCAGCAACAACAACGATAACAACAACAGTGTTAGCGCGATTAACTTAATTGCGGTCGCAACTAATTTTAATTTGCGGCTGAGGCTTGAGGTTTGCGCTTCGCAGAATGCGTCAGGCAACCCGCCTCGGCACATCAATGTCAGCTTAGATCGCACCACGCCCCCTTACTGCCTGCCCCCTGCAAATAGAGCTGTACGTGAAGCAGCTGTAACCTCCGAGCGCTACGTGCACTGCTTGCCTATCAACCTTGGCTCGCTGAATTCCCCGTGTGGGCGTGCGTGACGTCTGAAGTGGCCCAGTGCTAATGGCTCCAAACTCGAGCACTGAATGCGGTTCTCTCTCAAGTGCCCCAGGCCACGCCGAGCCAAGCCCAGCTCAGCCCTAAGCTGAACTTGAAATAGTTCCAAGTGCATTCAATAAGCATAATGAGGATCATTAACGTGGCAGCGCACTTGAGCTTCAGCTAAGCAACTGAGCTTAGCTTAAAATATTATTAGAGCTAACTAGAGGTATTTAAGATATTATATCTTATGGCTGGGCTAAGTCTACTCTGCAGTCTAATGCTATAGCTGGAGAGTAGTGTCTGAGCCTTCAGATATTTATTGATATAAGTGCCGCTGATGATGATAATGATGAGAATGCTCATGATTACAATGAAAACATTCAGTTGATTCCATAATATTCTACTTCTACATCCACAATATTTTATTTATTTATCTAAATTATTCATATATGACTGAGCACATAAAGACAACAACAATCAGCAATATGCGACTGTTTAATACTCTGTAGTTCGTAGTCTAAGGCAGCAAACAGCCTGCAGGGCCTGACCCAAGTGGAGTGATTCTATTTTAAGTATCTATATTTCAGCAAGTATTTAAGTTAGCTATGGCAAATAACTGTTAATAGACTCTATAAGCCTTGCCATTTCATTTAAAGTAATCGTGACAATCAATATTGTAAAGAACTTAGATGTTTACTTGAGGTGACATAGCCACAATAAGTTCTCGCACTTTTCAGCGAGTCAGCTTGAGTTCGAATCTTATACCTAAAGCATTGCTAGCAAAGCCAAAGTATTTAAGGTGCTACTTTATCCTAATTGGCATGAATGTAGCTTTCATAAAAATGTATATATAATGATATATCTTAAATCGGTTCTTTATAATAGTACTTTCTTTTCATATCACTCTCATGCGGTCACTATAAAGTTGGCGCGCATTGTCGACTGTGAGCTTGCAGAGGCTGTTATAAATATTTTTGTTGGCTCTAAAATACTAAAAAATGTTAATTGAGACAATTGATTAGTATTATACATATATCTAAGGATTTTTCAAAAATTTTCCAAACTGCTTTAAGCCGTAAACTTGACTAATCGCTGCCTAGGCTTACTATTTAGTATGCTCAACCTGAAGGCAACTTCCAAACTCACCTTTTGTGTTCTAGCAGCTGAACATAATTTCGCTCACAATTGAGTTCAGCTTTTGGGTTCGTTCTCAAGCACAGCTGCCATATGAGAATCGCATAGAAGAGTGATCTGCCCAAGTCGTTGGCCCATTGACCCATATGAAAATCGGTTTGCCAAAAAATACATTTATTTGTCTAATAAACAATATTTTGATTTTTATTGACCATTTTTTGTTGTGTTATGATTTTCTTGTTGTTGTTGTTGTTGCTTTTGTTTAATTGCTAATTGTGTTTGTTATCTCTCTCATTACTCATTGCTCATTGGCATTATTGAAACATTTCGCTGAGTACAAAAAAAAAAAAGAAAACAAAAAAACATTTTCTTGTTGTTTTTTTCTTCTGCTTTTTTTTTTTTTTTTTTTTTGTTACGATAAACACGGCCCGTGGGCGTGTCACACAAATTCAACTTGTCATAATAATAGTAATAATGATGATGACGCTAATGATAATAGCAATGAGTCAATAATGCGTATTGCATTGCACAGGCATTTAACTATTTGGAGACAAATTGGGAAACAAATTGGGAAATTCTCATTAGTTTGTTCATTTTCTTTGTTGCTTTTCATTTTCTCTTTGGCTACAGGCTACAATTAATCGATAACATTTGTTTCAAAAACCATAAAATTTTGTTCTTTTACTCATTTTAATTTTTGTTTTTCTTTTTGTTTTTTTTTTTTTCTTTTTCTTTTTGTTAATTATCGTTACATTTTATTTGTATATTGGTATTTTATTCTTCAGGCATTCTGTGTGTGTCTGTATGTGTGTGTGTGTGTGTGTGTGTGTGTGGGTGTGTGTGTTTTGTTTCAACTGTACCCAACATTATTTGCGCCGATATTTGCTTCACTTTACTGACTATTGTACAAATATATGAACTTCTTTGGGGCTTTTCTTTTCGTCTATAGAAATATATATATATATATATATATATATATATATATATATATATATATATATATATATATATATATATATATATATATATATATGTATGTATATAACTGAATATACATATATATATATATATATATATATATATATATATATATATATATATATATTTTTTTATTGTATATGTATTGCAGAATTGGCCAGCTGTGCCCAATATGTGTGTGTGTGTGTGTGTGCATGTATGTATTGATGTACTGATGTATTGTTCATGTTTAGTATATGTATATATATATGATGTATATATATATATGTATAGGGTATACAAATATAGTTCGCAAATATCTTTAGGCTACGCTGTGGCTCTCCCTCTCTCTCCCTCTCTCCCTCTCTCTCTATGGCTGTAATTGAATTCATTTCCCCTGCATTTGAATACATTGTGCTGCACCACTGGGCTGCCCCAACGAGCCGCATGGTGTCCCGAGTTGTAAACAGTGTTCTTATCTGATATATATCTATATATGTGTGTATATATGCTTGGTATACATGTTTCATATGTTTGCAATGCTCCCTCTATATATAGTATATATATATGTATTGTGTGTGTATGTGTGTGTATTTATAACGCTTCCTATTGCTAACCTGTCTAAGCCACACTTTGTCCCTTCTTTTATGCCCTTTACGCTCGCTACTTTCCTACATACATACATGAACATATAGCTCACTGTTACGCCTACTGCACTCCGCCTACTTTTTTATGGTAATATGTATGTTCTAGACTCTATATGCCCGCTACTAAGTTTCTCTTACTGCCGCTCTTCACGCCCAAAACTCTTGCAGTTTAACCAAAAACTTAGCATATTTTTGAAAATTAAATTAATGTTTTTTTTTTATATATTTAACTAAAAAATAGTTGTGAAATGCTGAAAAAAAAATATGTTTGCTTATTTTTATAAATATTTAAAATATGTAACTAAAAATTGAGTTGAGCATAAAATATAATATATTAAAATATAATATAAAATATTTATAATATATATATTAAATACATCAAAATATATAATATATATTTTTAAAGTTTTAAACTATATTTTAATCATTCAAAAAATTTTTATTAATTTGTGAATATTTAAAATAAAATTTTAAAAAATACTTAACTTCTAATGTTATGCTGCTCATAATTTTTAATTATAAAAAAATTAAAAAAAAAACAATTATGCTGCTCAAAATATATTTTTAATTTGAGCAGCTTTATATTAATAATTTAATTTAGTTTATAAAATTTTTTAAAATTTATTTTGGGCCAAATAGTTTTAATGATGTAAATTATTCTTTTTTTAATTCTATAAACCAGTTAAAATTATTTTAATTATGGCACTCAAGAGATATTTAATAAAAAAAATATCTAAATAATAAATAAATAAGCCAGAAACAAAATAAAATATATATATTTTTAATAAATTTGCTGGAAGGCTGCAAAAAGCTGAGGCAAACATAAAACGCTTTGGTTCGATTAAAAATGTATTTTTATTATGGGATTTTGTTTTAATAGCAAACAAAATAGAAAAAAAATAGAAAAAAAATAATAATCATAATGATATAATATATATAATATATAGATAATACACATGTGCATATATGTAGTTGTTAAGGTGTGTGTGTGTGTGTGTTGTCTAAATTAGGTGCATAAATTATTTTGTATTTGGTATAAACAAATGATTCTCAAACTAAGAGCGCTAAGCATTTATTACAATTAAATAATATTTTATATATAATATATAGATTAAGATTTAAAGTACATTTGTTAATGTATGTGACTTGTTGTTGTTGCTGCTGCTGCGGCTGCTGCTGTTCATCATTAAGGATTTCTGTAGCTTAGAGTGTATAAATTATATATGTATATATATATATAAGTGTGATCTTAAGTTTGTATAAAAAAATAATGTATTTAGTATATATACTTAATTTGGTCTATATATTATGTATTATATATAATTGTAAATTAAATTTGTTGCAGAAATCAAATTTCTCAAGTATTTTGCTCAATATAAAATTAAAAACAAACAAAAAAAAAAATTTTTTTTTTGCTCTTTTTTCTCCATTTCTTTTTTTTTTCGCTTACAAAAACTAACAACAAAAAAACCAACAGCTCGTCGAATTGTGTTAAGTTTGTTCTTCTGTTTCTCAACTCTCCTCAGAAGTCGCCAGAGTGTGCGCAAAGTGTTTGCCTGAGCATTAGTTAAATTGTTTCTCTTTTTATCGGAAAGAAGCAAAAGTTATAACAAATCATAGTAGAGAGTAAAAGGAGCTGAAACAAGATTGCTGACTAAACTTAAGCATAATAAATACAATTTAACTTAATAACAATTGGTGTGTTTATGTGTGTTTATGTGTGTGTGTGTGTGTGGGTGTTGGGCGCATGATAAATAAGAAATTATGTAATACAAAGATTTGCTTGAAATTCAACTGCCTCTGCCTCCATCCAACCAGTTCCATTCATTCATTTTGCTCTCCCCATTTTGGTCGTCTGTGTGTGTTGTGTGTGTGTGTGTGTTTGTGTCTTGTCGCTGCCTTCAGCCAGACTGTTGGCGACATACATGGGCCCCATCCCCGCTGGCATATGCCGCATATGCCGTGTTGCTCAACTCCTGTGGGATGCTCGGCCAGGGCATGGCCCTACAAGGCCCGGCGCTAGCTGCACACCAGCGCGTTCTTCTGCGGCAGCTTGAGCAGGCGACGCGTGCGGAACTCGTAGGCGCGCCGACAGAACATCACCAGCTCCGGATTGGTTTGGTCCGGCACGGTGCGCACCGCAAAGCAATTGCTCGTATTGCTGCGACGCGGCACAATGCTCACATCCTCCACGTCCTCCTCGGCGGCGCGCAGACGTCGTCGATATCTGAGCGAGATCAATTTGGGATTAGTTGAGGAGAAACCAATAGAATATCTGATCACTCACCTGCAATACTCGCTAAAGGTCAGCACGTAGCACTTGTCCTCAATGCAGGCGACCGAATTGTGATCCCGATGCCGCGACGCGTACACCTCGTCCGGGCAGTCGTTGCGCTGTCGACCTTGGTCCGTGTGCTCTGGCCGATAATACCATAGAAGTGACATCATCATTTCGCCTGCAAAGGCATTGTAATTCAGAATTAGTATTCTATCTAATGAACTAGTTCATTGAACTAGTTGGAGTTTTTAATGTACATATATGTATATTTTAATTAAATCAACTGATCTGTTCATTATTTAAGCAGAGTAATTAAAAACTAGTTCTTCTTATGAACTAGTTCAATAATGAACAAGTTTTTTTTAGATTAAACTATTGTTTCAAATTGAACATCTGTTCGTTATTGAAGCAAAGTGATTCAATTATACAACTAGTTCTTTTGTTGTACAAATTAATGAACTAGTTCACCAATGAACAAGTTTTGTTGAGATATAACCAGTTCCCTTTCATTGAATCTTTTATATGAACTAGTTCCGTTTCACAGAATTTTTCATCTATATAAATTTTAATGTCTAACTAGTTGCTTTTATTTTTTAAAATTTAGAATCATTGTTCATTAAGGAACTAGTTCCTTTTACTGATTTTTTTATGTGAACTAGTTCCGTTTCAAAGAATATTTCATATGTATAGGTTTTAATATCGAACTAGTTACTTTTATCCTTTCAAATTTGTATAGAATCATTGTTCATTAAGGAACTAGTTTCATTTTGAGCTTATTTGATGTACTCGTGGTCGCTTACCATCCTCGGGATTCTCCCACAGATACGCCACCTTGGCCACATAGGGCAGCTCGTTGTCCTCGTTGGCCTTCAGCAGGACGCAGTCGCGCGTGCGTATGATGTCGCCCTCCACATGCCGCATGGCCGGATAGCACGTGCGCAGCACCAGCGGATCATCGCTCTACATTGGAGAGAGAGAGAGAGAGAGAGGGAATGTTATGTTCGCTGCAGTTGAAAGTACAGTGAGCACTCACATTGAGAAACACTGGGCCCTGAAACGCCTTGCCCGCCCACATCCAGCCGTTGTTCCACTTGGGCACCACATTGGCGCGCGTTGCCGGCGGCTGTGTCTCGTCCAGCTCGTGGCTGACGCCGCTGGGCCGCTGTCGCTGCTTCTTGCGGTTGCCGAATTTACAGCGCGAACGGGCGCGTTTCGTGTGCGTTGCCGTGGGGGCGTGGCGCGTTGCTGCTGGCGCTGCTGTCGCTGCTGTTGCTGTGGGCGTTGTTGGCGTCTCAATTGGCTTGTGGGGCACCAGGAACTTGTGTTGCTCATCGGAATGTTGCTGCGACTGTGTTGCTGTTGCTGCTGCTGTTGCTGCTGGTGTTGGTGTTGCTGCTGTTGCTGTTGCTGCTGGCAACATTTGGGGCGTGGCATTTAGTTTTTGCACCTGCAAATCTGCCGCTTGATACTCATTGTTGTTGGTCTCGGCAGCAACTGTTGCTGCCGTTGCTACCGCTGCCTTGCGGCTCTTGCCCGTCGCCGTCGCCGTCGCCGGCCTGGCCTTTGCCTTGGGCGGCTGCTTGCGCGCCTTTTTGGCCGGCGGCTCAGCGCCAGCTGAGGTAGTTGACTGCGCTGGCGGCGTTGCTGCCGCTGCCGCCGCCGACGTCGTCGTCGTCGTCGTCGCTAGCGACGCCAGCACCGCGCTGGCCGCGCAATTGGCTTGGTTGAGCGGCTTCTTGGTCTCCGACTTGGAGCGTTTCTCGCTCGACGCCAGCGCCAGCGTCGTCGGCTGCGGCGCCAGCAGCGGCGAGGGTATGGCCGGCGCATACAGGCCAACTGTTGCCGCCGTGCGGTTGCTGTTGCTGCTGCTGCTGTTCAGCTCCGGATCGCTGAAATAGCCACGCGTCAGCGTCGTGTCCAGACTCTCCAGCAGATGCAAGGCGGCGATCGCCTGCTTGCGCGGACGCGCTCGCTTGGGCGAGGCGCTGGGCGAGCAGCTGCTGGCGAGAGCCAATGTTGCTGCTGTCTCGTCAGCAACTGTTGCTGCTATCGTTTGAGTCGGTTGTTGTTGCTGCTGCTGTTGCAGCTGTTGCTGTTGCTGTTGCTGTTGCTGTTGCTGCTGTTTGCGGAGCTGCAGTTGCTCGCGTCGCAAACGCTGCTGGCGCTGCGTGAGCAACAGTTGCCGCCGCTTCACGTATTTGGCCGGCGTCCGGCCGTAGCGCCGCACAAACTTACGGCCCGGACACAGATATTTCTTTGGCTCCGCCTGCTTGATGAGACTCTTGTAGCTGTGCGGCTTCGACTTTTTGCCCTGCGTTGCCGAGGCAAGCAAATTGATGCGCTGCTTGGCAACATTGTTGCTGCTGCTGTTGCTGGCGGGCGGCAACTGTTGCTGCTGCAGCTGCTGCAGCTGCTGCTCCTTGTCCTCCTTTGGCGGCTCCAATTCGAGCTCTGGCTCCGTCTTGATCGTGGGCTTCAGATCCGGCATTTTGCTGATATGTGTATTGCATGTTGCCGCCGTTAGAGCCGCCGAGGCGGCGGCAACTGTTGCTGCTGCTGCCACCAGCTCGTCGTGCTCGATTTTGATTTTGGTTTCCGCTTTGATTTCTGCTTTAAGTACAAAAGGCAATTGTGGTTCGGCCTCAGCCTGTTTGCTGAGAAGCTGTTGCTGTTTCAGTTGCTGTTGCTGTTGCAGCAACTGTTGCTGTTGCTGCTGCTGCTGCTGTTGCTGTTGCTGTTGCGCCGCGTAGACCATTTCTCTGGCCATGCTCTTGCCGATGCGCGCCTTACGCGGCATCACGACGGGCGGTGGGGGCGTGCTGCCCGTCAGATCGTAGGACTCGATGTCCTTTGAGTGTTGCTGCTGCAGCTGTTGCTGTTGCAGCTGCAGCTGTTGCTCCTGCTCCGCCTCCTGCTCCTGCTCCTGCTCCTCCAGCAGCTTATCGTCGCTGGCACAGTAGCTCTCCGGCGGCGTCGGCGGCGGCATTACGTGCGCCTCGTACTGCATTTTGGTCACCTGGCACTCGGCGTCGCTCTTCAGCTCCGTCTTGACCAGCATCTGGCATTGGGTGCCCATGTTGTTGGTGGTGGTCGTCGCCGACGTCGCAACGGACGCCACTGTTGCTGTTGTGTTTGTTGCGGCCGTTGCCGTCGGCGTTGTCGTTGTCATCGTTGTCGTATCTCTGCTCGTTGTCTTCCCATTTTTAACTGGGCCCCTACCGGTAGTCAGCGCTGTCTCTGTTGCTGTCGTCGCAGTTGTTGCTGTTGCTGATGTCGATGTTGCTGCTAAAGTACAGCTGCTGCTGCTGTTGCAGTCGCTGGCAGTCAAGCTGCTGCTGCTGTTGTTGCTGCTGCTGCCATCGCTGCTCG
This sequence comes from Drosophila mercatorum, assembly GCA_961210405.1. Taxonomy (NCBI): domain Eukaryota; kingdom Metazoa; phylum Arthropoda; class Insecta; order Diptera; family Drosophilidae; genus Drosophila; species Drosophila mercatorum. The sequence continues at coordinate 12,732,709 of CAUIUS010000001.1, forward strand.
GCAGACTGCCATGCACAGGCATGTTGCTCTTGCTGCTGTTGCTGTTGCTCGTAGCATTCAGCAGCAAATTGTTGCTGTTGCTGCTGTTGCTCGTCTTGTGCGTGGAACAGTTGCTGTTCTGGCTGCTGCTGCTGCTGGTGTTGTTGTTGCTGCTGCTGCTGCTGCTGCTGTTGCTACCAATATGAGGCCCAGTATGGACGTTTTTTGGACACGATTGTTGCATTGGACACGGACACTGCGGCGGATACTCTGCAATGGGTAGGACGAAAGGATTCTGATTTTAGTATTGCTTTGCAAGTGGAATGTTATGTTAATGTTATGTTGATGCTATGTTAATGCTATGTTAATGTTATGTCAATGTTATGTTAATTTTATGATAATGTTATGTTAATGTTATGTTAATGTTATGTTAAGGTTATGTTAAGGTTATGTTAATGTTATGTTAATGTTATGTCAATGTTATGCTAATGTTATGTTAATGTTATGTCAATGTTATGTACATGTTATGTTACTGTTATGTTAATGTTATGTTATGTTTGTTATGTTAATGCTGTGTCAATGTTATGTTAATGCTGTGTCAATGTTATGTTAATGTTATGTTTATGTTATGTTTATGTTATGTTAATGTCAAGTTAATGCTGTGTCAATGTTATGTCAATGTTATGTCAATGTTATGTTAATGTTATGTAAATGTTATGGTAATGTTATGTTATGCATATCAATTATATGGTAATGTAATTTTATGTTAGTGGTATGTTATGTTAATGTTATGGTACATTATATTCTGGTATGTAAAGCTATGTTATAAGTATGTTATGCATATCATGCGTATCATTGTGTTTGTTATGTTTATGTTATGTTAATGTTACGTATATGTTATGTACTATCTGTTATGTTTATATCTATGTTATGTTTTTCTATTTATGTTAAGTAGATGTTATGCTTATGTTATGTTATGTTAAGTGTATGTTGTGTTTATGGGTGTATTCCTTCTGAATTTTTCATATATCATATATTTAACATTTCTATCAGACTACGTTTTTGCTGCTCTTAGAACTACATAGTTTAGTATATTGAGCTATATATCTTGATCCTATCTAGATGTCTTGTAATAAAAACGAATTTTTCTTTGATAATTGGATATATTTTCTTCAAATTTTAATCCAATGTTATAGGTATATATCATATTGAATATATAGAACTATAATTTGGTATACTGAATAGCAATATGATATACTCGGATTGAACACATATTGTTCCAATTTGAACATATTTTCCCTCACACTGAACTCTCTGTTGATATCTATAATGAATGTCAACCTATAATGGAGCTATAATGAACGTATTTTAAATTCCTATAATATATATATCTACATCAAGCTATATCTTGACATAACCTATTTGTCATGCAAAGTTAGTTATATAGCCTAGACTACAGACTATATTCCACTCCAATCGGACAATTACTTTTCGAGTTCTCATCTTCTCTAGTATATTTCTCTATTTTAAATTATATAGAACTATACTATAGCAATATATATATTAATATATATATACTACACTATTCACACTATATTAAACTTCAATCGTTTATAGATCATATGCTTATATAGACTGTCACATTGCTTCTCTCCTGCACAACTCCTAGATAGATCTGGCATATGTCTCCATATGTGTTGTTAGTCTCTGGGGTTTCTGTGCATCTGTGGATGGGTTATGTTATGCTAGAACCATACTTTTCCTTACCCATATACGGACCCTGCAGGCCGCGCGTGTAGCACTGTCCGGCGGCGCTGCCGCCTCCGGGACTGTAGCCGGCGTAGTAGCTGGGCGGTCCGGGGTAGTGCTCGAGGTGCTGTTGGTGCTGGTGGGCGGGCACCAGCTGAGTGCCGGCCGGTGCGGGCGTGGCGCCTGCTGCTGCTGCTGCAGCTGCTGCGGCGGCGGCAGCGGCTGCCGCTGCTGCGATCGAGACCGGCTGCTGCTGCTGCTGCTGTTGCTGCTGCTGCGACGGCGGCTGCTGCTGCTGCTGCTGCTGGGGCACACCTTGCGGTGGCGGTGGCGGCGGCTGCTGTTCGTATAGCTCCGGCGGCGGCGGATGCGGCGGCCCGGCGTGCTGATAGTACGGATAGCGTCGATAGCCGCCCGGCGGCGGCGGCGGCGGTGGATGCGCAGCCGGATGCGTGGGCGGCGGCGGGCCGCTCTGATAGACCTTGCTGGAGAAGTACGGCTGGTAGGCGGGCGGCGAATAGCACATGACCTCGCCCGGATACGGTGAATAATAGTTGGGCGGATAGGCCGTCGAGTAGTGCATCTGGGCCGCGTGCATGGAGCGCGGATACGGCACGCCCGGATGACCGGCGGCGGCCGCTGCAGCAGCCGCCACGGCGCTAGCGCCCGGATACGGCTGCTGGAGCTGCTGCTGCTGTTGTTGTTGCTGCTGTTGCTGTTGCTGCTGCTGTTGCTGTTGGTGCGCTGCTGCCGCTGCGGCTGCCGCTGCCGCTGCTGCTGCCGCGGCTGCCTCCTGCTGAGCTTGCGGCTGGCTCTGGCCAGCTGGCGACTCGTCCTCGCTTAGCTTCTTGATGGGCTGTGGAGCACCGCTAGCTGCGGCTGTGGATGTTGCTGTTGCTGCTGCTGCTGCAGCTGCTGCGGCCGCCGCTGCGGCTGCCGCTGCCTGAGCGGCTGCTGCTGTTGTCGCTGGCGGTGGCGGGGGCGCAATCACATGCGGCGAGATCAGCGGACCCGCCGGCTGATAATAACCTGCAAAAAGTAACCAAAAAAAAAAAAAAAAAACATAAATCAGTAAAATTTTTAATATATATTTTTTTTAGTTTTTTCGAGTTGCTGCTGGAGCCAAGTGAAATGCGGCAACCAAGCATAAAGTGAAAGTTGGCTGGTTGGTTGGTTGGTTGGCCAAAAGAAAAGAAAAAAAACAAGTTAGGCGAGCTGGTCTTGCCACAATCTTAGCCTAGCATAATACTACCCCCCACCAGCTAGCCCCCTCTGCTGTGCCCCGCTGTGTACCTCTTCCCAGCATGTGGGCCGCATACAAAATGTCGCGAAAATGATGTGCCGCATGCTGTTGCAGAAAGGTAAACGATTCGGCGATGTTGGCCGCCAGCGCCGCAGCGGCTGCCGCCTCGTCGACATTGGCGGGCAGCGTGGGCATCGTCGTAGCTGGCATGGCGGCCATGGCGGCCAGCGGCGATAGCGCCGACGACGTTGACAGCGTGGAGCGTTCCGTTTCGCAGGTGCCGCTGCTGCTGGTGCTGCCGACGCTGCTGCAGCGTTGCTGCAACTGTTGCTGCTGTTGCTGTTGCAGTTGCAGCTGTTGCTGCTGCAGCAGCAATTGCTGGTGCTGCAGCTGATGCTGATGCTGCTGCTGCTGCTGCTGCTGTTGCGCAACTGTTGGCGGCGATATACGCAGCGTTTTGAAGAGCTCGCCGGACAGCGGCAGCAGCGTTGCTGACTTTTTCGTGGTCTCTTTTAGGCGCATGGCGTTTCCAGGTGAATTCAATTTTGATTATTTTTTTATTATTATTTTTGATATATTTTTATATATTATTTTATATATTTGTTGTTATATTTTATTATTTTTTAGATATTTTGATTTTTTTTCACTTTTATTTTAGATATTTTTATATTATATTTTTTAATTACTTTTATTTTTTTTTATTTTATTTATTTTTTTAGTTTGAAAATGTTTTTTATTCGTGTTTTTATTACTTATAATTTTTTATTATTTTTTATTTTTTTTTTTTTTTGAATATTTAATATTTTTTATATTTATTTTTAAGTTTTTTTTTATTTTTATTTTACAAATATTTTTTTATATTTTTATATTATTTTTATTTTTATTTTTTAAATATTTTTTTACTTGTTTTTTTTTTATTATTATTTAAATATTATCTTATATTAGTTTTTTATTATTATTTTATTTTTTATATATTTTTTATTGGTTTATAATTTTTTTATTACAACTTTAGTGTATTTTTTATTTTATATTTGTTCACTTTAAATTTATTATTTATTTTTTAATTTTATTTTTTTATTTTTATTATTTATTTTTTAATTTTTTTATTTTTTATTTTTTTTAATTTTGTATTTATTTTGTATTATTACTTTTTTATATTATTTTTTTAATTATTTATTTTTTTTTAGTTTTTATTTATTTTTTTTAGCTTAATTTTTGTATTAAAAATATATATGTTTGTTTGTTTGTTTTATTTGTTTGTTGTATATATATTTGTATATATGTATAATGTTTGTTGTATATATATATGTATATATGTATGTTAAGCACTGTTTTGTATATAGTATATATGTATGTATGTATTTAATGTATTTAATGTATACATATGTCTATAATGTCAACAAGGAAGTTTCATTGTTAAGGCAACTATATATTTCGTTCTTCGTTAGAATTGCTTTTGGTTTTCGTTTTCGTTTTGATTTTGATTCGTTTTCATATGTCCATTTTTTATATGCTATAAAAAATAAATATATATTATATATATTATATATAGAGACACAATTTCATTTTTTTTTTTTTTTTTTTTTTTGTAAGTAGAACACAAGGCGAACGGCTCGTAAAACTTGCAACAAGGTTGTAAAATATTTGATTTGGTTTCGTTTCGTTTTGTTTCGTTTTGTTTCGTTTTGTTTCGATGTTTTTTTTTTTAGACTTTTCGCGTTTTTCTTTTGTTTTCTGTTTTTTGTTTTTATGGAGTTCAATATTTGAGTTAAGTTCGGGTTTTTAAGGCGCGTTTAAAGCTTTTCGATTCGACGCGTCGCTAAAGTGTTGGCCAGACATTAAAGCCAGGTTCGCAGAGGTTGGCACAGGTTGGCCAAAAGTCACCTAGTTGACACCGAAGGGTGTTCCGTTGTCGGCTGCACACACTCGGTACACACGTTCAGGCATTGTGGGTAAGCCACCGACAGGTGGCGCCAACCGACGTGTGGTTGACTGCAGTCCTATAATAGCTACCCGTCCATACATATAAAAATCCATATGTACATAAATATGTTTGTACATATGTGTGCGTGTGCACGTGCGCCTGCATGTGTCTCCATATTCGTGTTTGTCCCATTGACTGGCTTCACACACACACGTACGCGCATATGCATATGGGAGTGCAGCAGCAGCAACAACAGTTCTCGACTTTTCTGCTCTCTTGCTCTCTTTGCTTACGTGCTCTCTGCACAGAAAAGTCGAGAAGCCAAATGTACAAACACACGCACACATCTACAAACACACACACACACACACAGCCGGCAGAACTCCACAGCAAAACACACAAAAAAAAGCAACAGTAAAAGAAACAGCTAGGCGTGAACATTGACAACATGCGAGCATCGCACAGTGGCCAAAGTCTGCCAATTCCCAAGTGCAATAAATTGTACATGTGAAATGTTAATTTAATTAAGTTATTTTCGTTAATTTAATACCAAGTATTTCCAGCTATTAATGAGTAATATTTGCATTAGTATAATTATTCATATAATAATTATAATAATATTATCATTTAATTTCAAAATGTATTGCAAATAGAAACTCAAGTTTTTTTTAGTTATTCCCTATCAGATAATTGATATATATATATAGATATTTATTTTATGTAGATTAGTAGCCCAGCCACAAGTTGATAACGCCCCAAAATTCTTTGTTCACAGTGACTGCATTTTGTTGGCATTTCCTCCAATGTGCAATGACAGCGGCTGCGGCTGAGGCGTCGGCGGCAGCATGTTTAAAAGCACGTAGACAAACGCAGCCAGAAGTGGCGGCAACAATAAAAACTAATAGATAAAACAAAAATCAACAAGAACAAAAAGAACCGAGGAAAGTAAGCAACAACGCATCGTATACGGTCACAATATTTGGTTCTCAGCGCTGTTCGCTTTGTGCTACTCCCACGGGTCGGCTGTCTGCGCTCTGACGTCACACGACAGCTATGAATTTTCGAATTACAATGATGCGCTGCCGTTGAAGCTGATGATGACGTTCTGTCAGCGGCAACAACGCCCGACACGCCACGCCACGCCCCGCCCCGCCCACCGTTTTGTTGATAAACACATACAAACACATGTAAGTCTGTATGTACAGTGTATATGTATATACATATGTATGTATTTATGTAGCTTTTGACATTCGGAAACACATTTACTCAGTTCATAAGCTGCAAAGCAAAGGGTACCGAAGCAAGAAAGTATCGACAAAGAGGAGTGAGAGCGTGAGAGCGGAGTGTGAGAGAGTGTGCTATGTGCATACGCATGCAGACACATAGAACCGACTGGCTGAGTGAGTGAGAGAGAAGGCAGGCAGACGAAGCGAGTCACTCGTTTATGCTTGACAGCTGTGTGAGGAGTTACAACGGTAGCTCCTCAGCAGACTGTGTAAGAGCGGGAGGTGGGGGGCTGTTAGGGAAGTGGTTATAACAGTTGAGTGCCGCTGTCAGGTGTTATTATTTAATGTCGGCGCCTGTCAAATGCAACAAAATTGTATAAGACGCACATAGACAAACAATTTGTCAAAGCTTGCACTTGACCTACAGCGAGTGTGGGAGAAAGAGGGAGAGGGAGAGAGAGAAGGAGAGGGAGAGCTTAAAATAGCGCAAAGAACCAACCAATAGGAAAAGTCCTGCAGGTAAAACATTGTTTAAGTTGAGTTTTTAGGGAAAATGTGAAAAACTCTCTGTCTCTTTGTCTCCTATTCCTTCATATACATGTTATATAGGAGTTTCTTGGATTTTCCTAAACTAGTTTAGCTTTAATCTCCACCTTGAGCCCTTTAATCGTTTTCTTTACGCTTGATGCTAGCCCAGTTAGTTATCGCTAATGGGCCGATTATGAATCACGTGAGAACTACATAATGAAAACGTAATGAAAGCAAACACTTGAGGCGGCAACACATGTAAGACACCTTTAACACTGCAGCAAGGCTAAACGCTCAGGGGGGAGGAAGGGGTAGGGGAGGGGAGGGGAGGGGAGGGGTTAGGGCAATTAGCTAACGACGACTAAGCCAATTAAGAGGCATGTTTGGGCCGCAAAGGGCCGCCACTCGTTGGCATAACAACCAAAGTGAATAATTACGCACAATTAAATGCACGCAGCAACCGGACACGCCCCCCGCCCCGCCGCCCACTGGAGCAGCAGTTGCACCTGTTGCATCAATGGGCAGCAGAGGCAGCGGCAGCGGCAGCGTGTGAAAGCCACTGCCTTTTGTTGCAGCCACGCTGTGTTCTCCTTGCCGCTTGTTCCACCGCTGCACCACTGCACCACAGCCGCAACTTTCTCCTTTCACAGCCAGCGGAATTTATAGCAAGCATCGATCGATCGCCGCTGGGTGAAAGGTAAAAATAAATATAAAAATAAAAATAAAAGTAATAAGAGAAGCTGCTTCACCACTCGCTGCAGACGATCTCAATGCGAGTGGCGATGCCCCACTCAAATACCCATCGATTACGAGCCTGGCCCAAAAGATAACGGCAAACAAACCTCAATTATCAGCGCAAAGTTGAGAGTTGCACTTATAATATAGAGATATAGATGAAAAATACTATATGTGGCATATTAGATCAGTCATATCTGCCATATATCATCTATCATATATCATACATCATACATCATACATCATATGTCATATGTTATATGTCATATATCATATGTCATATGTTATATGTCATATATCATATATCATATATCATATATCATATATCATATATCATATATCATATATCATATATCATATATCATATATCATATATCATATATCATATATCATATATCATATATCATATATCATATATCATATATCAAGTATGTATATCTGTCATACGTCATATGTATATCATATATACATAGATCACAAATCATTTATCATATATCTATCATACATCATATATCATATATATACTATAATACAGATATTCATCATATATCACATATTTATCACATTTTGCTTATATATCATATATCTATCATACATCATATATCATATATATGATATTCATATATCAGATATCTATCATACATCATATTTTTGTCACATATCATTAATATAATGATATATAGGTACTTATTACATGTCAACATCATATATAATATATATCAGATATCTACCATATATCATATATTCTATCATATATAACATATGTATCTAAAAACTCTCCTCAACTAAGTGCCATTCAACTCGTATATAAATATGATATATCAAATATGGTATGAAAATAGTTTTAAAGATCTTTGGATCATGTTTATCAAACTGTAGAAACTAGGAATTGATATATACATATATCTTATCTCAAATATCTTTACATATAAACAGTATCTAAAGATATATAGATATACATATGTCTATATCAATCCAGCAATCATTTCCATATAGATATATATATATATATATATATATATATATATATATATATATATATATATATATATATATATATATATATATATATATATATATATATATAAATCATATGACCATAATACCCTATTTAATACATAAGACAAACTCATACCCAATTCCTAGTAATACTTAAATTATTCAAGGAATTATCCAAAGAAGCTCAAGTTTAATCCTATACATACATATATATATATATATATATATATATATATATATATATATATATATATATATATATATACATATGGTATATCAACAGAATACCCCCCTTTCAGCTCTGCTTGGAAAATTTGCATATTCTTATTGGAATAGGTAATAAATTTCTTAGCAACAATAAAGTAAACTAATTAAAGTTTTTTATTTCAATTTCTTTTTTTTTCTGTGTGTTTTTTTTTTGCGCCTGCTCTAAGAAGATATTACACATCAGTTGGCATTGTGAATTTCTTGAGCAAATTAGGCAGCGCACAATGAGCAGCAGCAACTGTAACAACAACAACAACAACAACAACAACGGCAACAGCTACAACAATAATAAGGGCAACAACAACAATCATTATAAGAACATCAGCAATTCATAAAGAAGATAAATGAACGGAAGCCGCATTCAAAGCAGGCCTCACTGAGTTGGCAGAGAAAGAGAGAGAGAGAGAGAGAGAGAGTGGAGTCGACTAGCTGGATACCCTGTGCAGCGAAAATGTAAGTATGTGTAAATATGTGAGTATATATATACATAGATATGTACGTATGAACATATGTGTTTTATATAAATAAATTCATTATACATATGTCAAATATAATTTTTATAAATTTAAAAAGTATAAAAAAAAATCGTTGCAAATTTAATAAATATAAAAAAATCCATAAATTGAATAAATATAAAATAATAAATAATAAAGGAGAATAAATATAAAATTTATATATATATATATTTATAAATTAAGAACAAATACTTTTTTTTTATAAATTTAAAATATGTATCGAAATATTTTTTATAAATTCTATAAAATAGTTTATTTATTCCTATTAAATTTATAAAAAAACGTATATATATTTTTATAATTATATTTTATATAATTATAGTATATATTTTAATAAAAAAAAGTAATTGATTTTTTAATTTATTAATATTTAATTTATTAATATTTAAATTTATAACAAGAAAATTATATTAATTAATTTTTTTAATTAAGTAAATATATAGAAATAACATATTTATATATATGTAAAAATTTCTGTATAAATTTAATGAAGATAAATATTTTGTGTTATATATTTAATAGATATAAATAAATTAAATAATAAATTTAATGCATAATAATTTTTTTTGTAATTTATTAATACTAAAAACATTTGTTTATGAATTTATTAAATATGATTAATTTTATTTATTTACTATTATTTTTTTTTATTACTATTATCATAAACATAGCTGCATATGCATACATAATGTTTGTATATAGACACATCTGCAGTCTTATGCTCGCAGCTGTTACATACACACCTTTCCAACTAATATGCCCGCTGGCGACAACTAAAGACAGGGTATGCAACTAGCAGAAGATGCAGAACAAACGACAGAAATGGCCTAAACTTCAGTTTATAAGCTAGCAGCAGTAACAGCAGGCGCTACCACACGCCTCTCGCTGCCCCTGCCCCTAGCTCAGCCCCTCCCCTCTCAGCCCTAGTCCAGTCCCTTGTGGAGTGGACGCTGGCGTGCAGTCAACAGTAAAAGTCAAATATTGTAATTATGCAAAATACATAATTTACTTTGAATTAACAGCTGAAAAACGAAGGAAGCGCAAAAAACAAGAAGAAGAAGAAGAAGAAGCAGAAGAAGTAGAAGAAGAAGAAGACAAAAAGGTGGCTAAAGGAATTGCGGCATGAAATGATATTGAAATCGAGCAAGCGATAAGCGGCAGCTGGGGCAAAGGCGTTGCCCAAATGCCGCCCGAGAGTGAGAGAGAGAGAGAGAGAGAGAAAAAGAGAGAGAGAAGCCGAAATGAAATTCAATTAAATTGCAAGCGGGCCGGGCCGGGCCGACCGCAACGCTTCGCCGGCCAAACAACAGGTAAGCAGAGCCGGCAAGCACAGACACTGACAAACAGACAGGTAAAGCCAAAGGTGAGTGCCATCCGTCTGGATCACTTGCGGTTTTCGGCTCCCGCTGTGCGTGCGTGTGTTTGTTGTGGCACCTGCCACAAGCCAACATTGTCAGCTGTGCCTCGCCCGCCGGCTGGCAACATGTGCGAGGATCGGGCGTTCCATAGCCCGCAGTCAAATATATCATCGTCATCATCATCATCATCATTATCATTATCATCAGCCAGCTGCGATTGAGGTAAGGAAGCAGCAGGAAGAAACGGAACGTAACGACTGTGAGATACCCTAACTTTGACTTTGACGAGGGATTGTAGTGGAGATATAGCTAAGATATATATTATCTATATTTGCTATATCTCTATAGGTAAGTAATCAATCAATAGAGCTAAGAGCTGCGACTACAGTGAGTGCATGTGTCTAGGAACTGGAATCTTAAGATCGATAGGCGAGAATAGGTAGGAAAACTTAAAGATTTCCAAGTTCTGCTTAGATAAGAAAGAGAACCGCAAGTAACAGTGATTAAAGCTTAATTTAGGACTATGAAAGATCCTAAGAAATCCTTTAAGAACAGTTCTAAAAAGTCCAATATAGAAATATGAAGAGAATACTCGAGAAAGTATGCCTAAGAAGCCTCAAAGAATGCCCATCAAAGTTCTGTTAAGGTTCTGTTAAAAGTAGCCATCATTAACAGTAATGTTAGTTTCATAACAGCATGTTAAAGCTGTCTGAGAGATTCTTCCCCAAATTCAACAGTAATGTTAGTTTTTTAACATTCTGTTATTTAACAGTAATGTTAGTTAACATTATGTTAATATTACTATGCCAAAATATTACTTTTGCCACACAAACAACTATGGAAGAAGTAACCTCCATCATCTGTTGTCAAATCCTGAGTAATATAGAGCAGATAAGAGACCTACAAGGCTGATAGTTCAGTTTTTGCATATAAATTGAGAGACAAGCTGATAAACAGTACATTAGAGTATATCAAAGTATATGGGAAGTCATATGGCTTCAGAGAGGCATATACTCCTATTATCGTAATACTCGAGTAGTACTCGAGCAGATTTAGGGAATCCTTAAAGCTCCATAGTATAAATATATATAGCTTACTAAGAACTTAGTTCTTTTTTCAAATGCATAAAGGAAGTATTATAAAAAATAGTTAAGATTTAAATATTTAAAACACATATTAAGTATTATTTACAAAGTGGAGGATAATGCATGGAATTTGAGTTAATTTGGCGGAATGAATGAGAAGTGAAACAAAGATTTATCGACTGAGTGGATCGATTACTTATTGAAAAGTTGTCGGAGCAATCAAATTGGCCCAAAAGGAAGGCATCTTAATGGACTGCAATAAAACATGTAGAGGAGCGTGAGATACTTTTCTAGATGCTGGGGAGGCTTTGGCTGGGTTTCGTTGCTCTTGGCTTCTCTTCCTCTTTTATCTTTCAACTAATTCATTTGGCAATCGGAATCAAAGGTAATCGCAATCATGATAAACGGTTTTTCTTGCCCTCCGAAATAAAATGATTGCAGACAGGTGCAAATTTGTTGGCCAAAAAAAAAAAGTAAAACAGGTAAAAGAAACAATTTGCCAAATGAGTGAAGCATTGAAAAATGTGAAGGAAATAAAACAGGGAGACGGAGAAGGAGCTGAAGAAATGAGCCAATGAGAGGAGCTGAAGTGATACACACACACATACATACGCTTAGCATAGCTGCAATGAACAGTTGTGCCGCCGCGATGTACAAAGATAAGCAAAGAGCAAAATAATTTATATATGTATATATATACACACACACACATAAACAATAACAACAGCAAGTAGAATAAGTATAGGAACAATAATAACAACAACAACAACAACAACAAGAACAAGAACAACATCAACACAGAGAGACAGAAGACGCAGAAATATTGAAAATACTCACACAGCTGCTCTTAGTGCTGCTCTGCTTCTGCTCTCTCGCCCTCTCTCTCTCTCTCTCACTGTCTGCCTTTGCCCCATGCACACTCACACACACAAGCACACGCCCTAGCGCGCCCACTCACTCCACTCATTTGCTTGCATTTGCTTAAGTGTCCTACGCTGCTGCTCTCACTCGCTCGCTCACTCTCTCCGCCTCTCTCTTGGTCTCTTGGAAGTTCACAGTTAGCCCAGCGCACTCTTGCGCTCTTTTCTTTTGCTTTTCTAAGCGTTTAAGAGTTTGTTTTGTTTTTGCTTTATTTTACACGCGCGATTTTGCACTTTTTTTTGTTGTTTTTGTTGGTTTCTTTGGGAATTTTTAATTTTATTTATTTAAGTTTTTAAGCTGCAAAAGTAGTAAAAGAGATTGCATGATGTGTCTCTCTCTCTCTGTGTATGTATGTATGTGTGTGTGTGTGTGTGTGTGCCTTGTAGGCAAGAGAAGCAAATAAAACGCAAAATAGATTTGAGAGCGTTGCGCATGCGCGACTATGCGATGCCCTGTACTAAGCCAGCATATAAAAGAAATTTTATACATCAAAAAATATTTGCAATAAATATTTATTCAATAGCCAGCTGCGCGTATGACCCATTTAGCCTTTACAGGGTATCTCTCTATTTACCAAATGTTGCCCATTTTAAAAGCGCTTTTTATTGCCTTTAGTTTGTTGTTGTTTTAAAAAGTTATTGCTGCCCGTTTATGGCTCATATTTATTCATTAGCTTCGTTGTCGCTTTTAGTTATTTCATGCGATTTGAACTATGCCAAAACAAGAAGAAGAAGAGGAAGACGAACAGCAACAACAACAACAGCGACTGGCCCCAAGCACAAGTCTGGGATAACATCAAAGACAAGGTGTCGTTGCCTTAACATGGTCTAAAAAACTCAATCCGCGCAAAATCAAAACAGCCTGCCAATCAAATTAACACATTCCAATTAGCATTTTGCGGCCAGGCACACACACATACACCTGCACACACACACACACCTGCTTAATTGAATTGATGCAAAGTTTAGGCCAAGTTGCTCAAGAGATTTGATTTGGCTTGACAACAACTTTTCGACAGAGAAACCTTAAAAGTTTATGCAAAAATAAAAACACAAACACAAATTGAAAGCTGTCAAAGCTGCTCAGATATATATATAAAGATATATATACATACATATATGTCGATAACATGCAAAGTAGGCCTAATCTGAATTGCTTTTACTTTCATGTATTTTGCATATAAATTCCCTGATCAAAACTTGAATATTACAAATATCTATCATATATAGAATATATATATAAAAAATCAAAATTGCCTAAAATATACATGAAACTATATACGAAATTTGAGGAGCCTAGCTCTAAAAACGTACGAGATATCATTTTAGTTGCTGGGACGGAAGAACGACCGAAACCAGCCGGTCAGGCCCGATCGGGCTAGATCTGCTCAGCTCAGCTCATTCTCTTGATACAGTATGTATATACTTATGGTCACATATCTTGTGGAAACTAAGACAGTTATCGTCATACAGTCATACATAGGCAGTCTTATAGAAACTGAAATACGGACATACATAAATACATACGGACGGATGAATACGGCTCAAAACTACTTTTTCCTTCTGCCTTCCCTTGCAAGAAACGCTTTCTACCCTTGAATCCCTTTTTCACAGAGTTCAGGGCATCAAAACTAGTCTCTAGCGAAGATAGCTGAAGTAAACTTAATAAGTTAAGAGACTGAGAGACTAAGAGATTAACATATTTTTGATTATCTCTCGAGCAATTTGTATATGATTTCAAAGCGAAGGTATTATTGACAGACTGGATATATGTATGTATGTATATATACATATATATAAGCATATAGAGCATAAGTTTACAAATATATGACATACATATATGATACAGATATATGACAGTTGACAGATTTATGAGCTGAAGTTGTCAGCTCCATTTGATTGAGCAAAAGGCAGCATTGAGAGAGCTAGACAGTGGGTCTGGGCAGTAAGTGGAAGGCATAGAGCGCAGGAAGTGGAAAGTTGTTAACAGAGTAGCGCCAGAACAGTCCCAAGTCTGCCCAGAAGATAGATAGAAGTCAACATATAAACTAAATCTAAGCTAACTAGGATTTCAAGGATTAAAAAGCAATTCCGAAGAGTAGAGCAAAGGTCTTTGGCCAGAAGGAAATATGTGAATCGAATAGAACGGCAATACAAGCAAGTCAAAGGAATTGCGATCCCAACTAGGATCGGAGAGAGGGAAGCAACAGTAAAAGACTCCAAAATACAAGCAAAGTTAGCTGATTCAACTATTTCGCATAGATCTATCTATGCTATAGATCCATAGCCATATCGATATGTGGCCATATAGATCTCTATAGTCAGCGAGAGAAGGAAACCTTTTTCCTTCCTTTTGGCAAACTACCAATTCCACTCCCAATTCTATTTAGGCCTGTTTAGGCCTATAGCCATATAGAGGCACTCTCTATGGCCCACTATGGCGCCATATATGACGACAACTGGCAACTAGACATAAAATTTGGCACTAATTTCAGCTGCTGCCGCGTCTACCTCCGATTCTTTTTTTTTTTTGCTGCGCAAGGTTATTTTTTTATGATTTTTTGTTTTTTTTTTTTTAATGCGAAACACGCGATTTTTTTTTTATAATTTTTTATTTTATTTTTATGGGCCAAAAGCAACAACAACAACAACAAGAAAACTAAACCGCAAGAAAAACTATGTAGGAAAATACAACAGAAGTGGGAGGAGCGGGAAGGGCAGAAGGGGGAGAGGAGCATAAGAAAATGAAAGAGTAATAATAATAATAATAATAATAAGAGAAAAAAAATAAGTACAAACATTTAAAAAAGGGCAATCCGAAGTTAATCCACATGGTAAAATGCTCGTGCATTGTTGGGCGTGGCAAACACCAAAATTTTGATTGCAGTTGCAAGTTGTTGCTTGTTGTTGCTTGTTGTTGTTGCTTGTTGTTTGTTGATTGAAGTTTTTTCTTTTTCCTTTTTGGGTTTTTGCTTTTGCTTTGTTTTGTTTTTGATTTGTTTTGTTATGTTTATCACATGTTGCAGTTGCTCAAGCTGCTGCTGTTGTTGTTGTTGTCACTTGACAGAGCCCATATAGCTCTCTCTCTCTCTCTCGCTCTCTCTCTCCCTCTCTCTCTGCACAATAAACAAAATAAGTTAGTTTCTGATAGCAGGCGCCACAGGCTGCCCGACAACAGCTGTGCCTAGTCTATATATATATGTATATATATTTAGATTTGACTAGATCTTTCACACGCACTGAGTAATGAGACAGCAGAAGTCGAATGTCTGGCGACAGTTTGAGGCATAAATCAAATTTGGCTGTCAATCAGCTGTCCAATGTATCTGTATCTATATCATTTGTATCTAGAGCTGCAGCCGTATGCGGAAACGTATCCGTAGTCGTACCCAAATCCGTATACGTATCATCATTATCTGCGTATATAAATGTTTCTATATCTATAACTGTATGTGATTCTGTACATATTTGAAGCCGTATTCGTATCCGGATATATCTATATCTATATCTATCCCTTTCTGTCCAAGTATCTGTCCCAGTATCTGCCCCAATATCATTCCCAGTATTTGTACCAGTATCTTTCCCAGTAGCTGTCCCAGTATCTGCCCCAATATCATTCCCAGTATTTGTCCCAGTATATGTCCCAGTATCTTCCCCGTATCTGTCCCAGTATATATCCCAGTATCTGTCCCAGTATATGTCCCAGTAGCTTTCCTAGTATATGTCCCAGTATCTGTCCCAGTATCTGTCCCAGTATCTGTCGCAGTATCTCCCAATATAATTCCCAGTATTTGTCCCAGTATACATCTCAGTCCTTATCCCAGTATATATCTCAGTCCTTATCCCAATATCTGTCCCAGTATTCCCCTAATATCGTCCCCAGTATCTGTCCCAGTATATATCCCAGTACTTATCCCAGTATCTGTCGCAGTATATATCCCAGTATATGTCCCAGTATCTATCCGTATCCGTATCTTTTTCTATCATTTTCGGGCAGCTCATCAGCTTACTATATATCAGATTCTATATACACTCACACACACATTCATTGCTTGACGAAATTTTAAATGATATTTCTTAATAGCACTTCACATTTTGAAGATACACACACACACACACACGCACACACACACACACTTACACTCTGGGCTGACCGGCCGCCACTCACATAAAGCGAGTTACTTTCTACGGGCCATGGCCGGGGGGGCCGAGCGGGCGGGCGGGCGGTTGTGACGGCAAACATGTTTGGGTCGCCGTTCGACGCTTTTTGCGCTGGCTTCCGGTTTGTGCTGTCGCCGCCGCCGTTGCTGCCGGCAGCAGCGACCGAGTGGGCCTCATAGCGTAAAGTAGCATTTGACGAATGCGATGCCGCCGACTGTAAGCGAATTAACATACGAAACTATGCGATAAAGCGTGGACTTGCTACGATACCCAGCCGCAAAGGCTGAACTACACTGAGCGAAAAGCAGCGTAGCCAAGTTTACATAATCGAAACAAATTCCACCGAGTGCCAAACAAGTTTCATGGCTTAGCTAACAGTCGACTGTTAACTAACAGAGCCAGCTTATGCTAAAGCAAGAGAGCTCAAGCTAACAGTGATGCAGTTGAGACAGAACTGTTAAGTGGCCTGTTAGCTAACATTTCTTGGCTATGTTAACTATTTCAGCTTGGTTTAACAGCCATGTTAACATGGAAATGCTATGTTAATAGCAGATCTTTGGCTGACTTTAACATTTTGGCGACTTTAGCGGTCAAATTGAGGTGAGAATGTCAATTTTTGAGTCTGTTAAGATTTCCTTTAGAAATTTTAATTTTAATTTATTTTTTAAGACTTATTTTTACATTTTTTTCAGAATTTTATTCCCATAAAAATGCATTTTTTTTCTATTTGGCATACAACTT
This sequence comes from Drosophila mercatorum, assembly GCA_961210405.1. Taxonomy (NCBI): domain Eukaryota; kingdom Metazoa; phylum Arthropoda; class Insecta; order Diptera; family Drosophilidae; genus Drosophila; species Drosophila mercatorum. The sequence goes on from CAUIUS010000001.1 coordinate 12,750,139, forward strand.
TGATCAATTTTCGTGCAGTGTAATGCTCATAATAAGCAAAGCTGGTGACGACGCGCTGCTATGCGAAGGTCACACACCAGAAACACCAGCAACAACACCAGCAACAACAACAACAGCAACAACAACAGCAACAAATGTGTCTGCCCATTGGCGATAGTTGACTTTGAGGGGGCGTGCGACGTGGGCGGAGCTGAAGACGCAGGCAGCGCGCTGCGAGAGTTGATTTGCATTCCATAGTGGAAAATTTGTAATCAGAATGAGAGAAAGACATAGAGCAAAAGAGAAAGGCACAGCCCAGAGTCGAAAAGGAACAACGCGAACAAGCCAAATATGATTTGGGAAGATAGAGTGGAGGCACGACAAATATATATGTATATATATATATATATATGTAGTGTGTATATGTATGTACATATGTATATGTGCTATATATGTAGGTATAAATTAACGCTAATTTATACTTATAGGATTAAGTGCTAAGCCAATGAATTTCACAGTTTCAGACGGATTTTGAGCATATCAATGAGAGTATCGGGCGATAAATATATATATATACATAGATATAAAGAGAGAGAGAGAGAGAGAGAAAGAGAGAGAGAGAGAATGAGAGGGAGAGACAGAGAGAGAGAATGAGAGAGAGAATGAGAGAGAGAAAGAGAGAGAGAGACAGACAGAGAGAGAGGGACAGTGAGAGAGAGAGAGGGACAGTGAGAGAGAGAGTGAGAGAGAGAGAGTGAGAGAGAGAGAGAGTGAGAGAGAGAGAGATGGGGACAGTGAGAGAGAGAAAGAGAGAGAGGAGACAGACAGACAGAATGCGAATATAAAAACGCGAAAAACAAATTCTAAAATAGATAAAAATAAATAAATTTAAGTTTAAATTAAAATTTAAAAATTATTCTTAATACATTTTTATTTCTTTTAATTTTAATTTTAATTAATTCAACTAAAAAATTTTTAATCTTAAAATTTTCTTTTTAATTTTTTTAAATTTACAATTAAATTCAATTTTTTTATTAAAATTTTTTAATTAAAATTTTTATTATTGATTTATAGCTTTTAAATTGTTTTTATTTACATTAAATTTATTTATTTTTTTATTTTAAATTGTAATTTAGATCATTTTCTTTTATTTTCTTTTAAAAAATTTTAAATAATTTTAGATTTAAGTTTAAATTTAAATATTTATTGAAAATTCGAATTTCTAAATTTGTTTCTTATAAATTAGTATCTTTTTTCTAAATTTTAATTTTAAACGAAAACTCAAAATTTTATGAATTTGTTTATGATATTTGATACATGTCTGTATGTATATATGTAAATGATATATGATATAAAGTCTATGGATCTATATGGAACAGCTCTAGGTTCGCAGTAAAAGTGGCGACGAGTGCTAATTCGAGTCATAAAAACAAATTGCTCGCAATAGTTCCATGCAAAAGTATGTACATATATAGCACTAAATAGTATATAGTGTATATATATATGCTTATCTTAATGCAAATGCTCGACAAACTTTGGAGCTAGCGAAGCGGCTTTAACGACACCCCGATAATATCTAAATCGATGCCCGCATGCGCCTATATAGAGCGCGGGGCAGAGGCAGGGGGCGCCGCCTTTGGGGGCGAGGCGGCAGCTGGCTGGCTGGCTGAAGTGGGGCTTTAACTTGCAGCGCTGACATTGCCGTGCAATTGCGCAGCAAACAACAACATCAACAACAATAACAACAGTTTAATTGCATTTGCAGTATTGCCACAGATATGTCGAAGTCGGATCTGAATGGCTGCACGTTTATTTATGAGTCGATGCGAGTCGATTTCGAGTCAACTACGAGCAGATATAAATAAATATATATATATATATATATATTGTATATATAATATATATATGCATACATATGTGTATATATAATCGACGGGGGCCCGCTGAGCTGTTGCGTTAAAATGCAAATTTTCTGCTCAAGCGGTTCCCACAGCAAAAAGACAACAGCAACCAAAAATAGCTAAAAAACAGCTTGAAAAAAAGCCAAAAAAAAAATAAATGAGAATAAACATAAGTCAGCCTAGGGGCTGTGCCAGGAGACAGCAACTAGCAACTAGCAACAACAACAACAACAACAATTGCTCAAGGACATTTTTAAGCTACGTCGCAAAATGTGAGCGAGAAACGAGTTTCAAATACCCAAAAAAAAAAAAAACAAATTTTTAAATATAAAAAAATCGAAAAAAGGAGTTTGCTCGTAAGACATAACCCTAAAGACCAGCTGACAGCAGCTGTGAGTGTGTGCGAGGCGAGTGCAATGCGTAAGTAACACAATGAATAACGGAGCAAGGAGCACAACGGGACAACCCTTAAGATTGAGCGGTTGTATCGATAGTAGTCGACTGCAGAATACACTGTAAGCAGTGCTAATTGCGAGCGATTGAAAGGACTTAAGTGAAGCGAAGACTTTGAAATGGGTTTGTGATAAGTCTACTCCATGTTTAATATATAGTATATATTATATATATTATAGTATATAAAAAAAGAATATATATAAAAAATATGTAATATATATGTATAACTTTTAAAAAAATGTTTAAGACTTTTGTTGTAACTTTAAAATATTAAAAAAAAAATTGTCATAATTTTTTCAAATTTTTATATATATTTTTTTAAATATTTTTTGTTTTTATTTTTGATTTATTTATTATTATTTATTTATACATTTATATCTAACTGATATAGAAATTTATTTTTATATTTTTTTCAAAATATTTTTATTTTATATATTTTATTTTTTATATTTTTGCAATTTTTTTATTTTTAAAAATATTTTTTTTTTTTATATTTTTTAATACATTTTTTTTATTTTTTATATATTTCTTTATTTTTTTAATTTTTTAAATATTTTTGTATTATTTATTTTTACATATTTAAAAATATTTTTATATTTTTTTTTCAATTTTTTAAAAATTTTAATAAATATTTTTTTATGTTTTTCAAACTGTCTTAAACTAAACTATATGCATATCGACTAATGATTATGATATATAAGTTTATATTATATATGTAAATACATTAAGCTTTCTCACACAAAACCTATATGCCCTGCTGCACAAGGTATACAGAGTATAACCGAAGCTAATGCGGAAGTCGCTTAACTTTCATCGATAGCTAAACTACCAAATGCATAACAGTAAACAAAAAGAGATATATACTATATATATGTACATATATTCTGTGTACATATTCTATATGCAATAACTTTTATATATTATAACTATATATAACTGTAAATTGAATTTAAGCAACGCAGATCGACAAATATATGTGCCTATATGTATATGTATGTACATATGAATTGCTCTAATTAAATTTCCATTTTCATTTTCATTTTGAACTTTATTGAACATTTTCGGTATTTCATCATAAACTGTAATGAGCATCAGTGCTATTATTATGATCGTCATAAGCAGCAGGAATATAATGATGATATCAACAGTCGACGCGACTGCGTCATAGCGCAGCGCACACGAAATTGAAGCAACAGCTTTCCGCTGCCGCTGCTCGATTACGCATACGCAGCCAAAGGGTAAAGGCAAAGAGCGAGAGAGGGAGAGTGAGAGAGAGAGAGAGGGCAGGTAGCAAGCAACGGTAAAGCGGCTGGCAAACATATTAGCTGCCGGCTTAAGTGCAATCCCATTCATAAGCGAGAGCAACTGAAACGAAGAGAGGGGGGCAGAGGGAGAGCGGAGGAGAGCGTGCAGCATAAGGATAAGCATGAATAGGAGAATGAGCATGAGAATGAGGATGAGTATATAGGAATGCTCGCTAGCGTCTGTCGTCTGTCCCTCTCCCTTACACACTGACTGTGCGTGCGTCTGTGTGTGTGTGTGTGTGTGTCTGTGTGGGTCTGTTTTTGTTTGCGTGTGTGTGTGTGTGCACGTCCTGCGCGCGTGCACAGGCAGGCTGTCGTCTGACTGACTGACTGACTGACTGGCAACAGCAACAACAACTGCTGCTGCTGCTGCTGCTCTGCTGCTTCTTATTGACATTGGAGGTTCACTTCTGTCGCTTTGCCTCTGCCGCTGCCTCTGCCTCTGCCTTTGCGTCTGCCATGTGGCTCGAGTAACACCCGGCGCAGATGCTAAATAAGAAGCAGGAATTAAAGTGCAAAGGCACAAGCAACAACAACAGCAACAAGGCTGCCAAAGGTGTGCAACAACAACAGCAACATGAGGTAGACACAGGAGTTTTGAAATGAATGATATCCTACATACATACATACATATAGATGTATGTATATCTAGCGAGTCCTTATAATTATAGTGAATGATATGCAGGCTATAGGTACTTCAAATATATATCTCATAAAGGACATCTTCCTTGCTTATAAAGAAGATACATAGATATATGACGACAACTTGATATGATCAGCCTAGGTATACAACATACTTATAGAGCGAGGATAGCTATATATTATGATAGAAGTTTGATATATCTGGAGAAACTAGAACTGGAGCTAGAATGATCATTACTATATCATATAGCATCATAGATCATTGCTTTGGATATCATACAGCATCATATAGCATCATAGATCATATATATCAGACTTACGCTTATGGCATACAATATATATCATAAGCTATATGATATCTAGACATTACTTACATAAGCATATGAAATACTTCCCGAATGATCAGCTGTCTGACAACTAGGAATTATTATTGTACAAGATATATCAAGTACGGAAAATCCTGATATGCCAAGGAATTTGGCACGAATAGAGAAGATATATAACAAGAACTGAATGAAGACATATCAAATACGTCTAGAACGATTCTACCTATAGCTAGACGCTACAAACGGAGATGATGCAATAAGAACTAAACTCTTTATCTTAGAAACCCATTCAGAAGGGTCTATTACTGGATATGATGTAGAAAATATAACCCAAATACCTTCATATGATAAACTTCTAGAATCGATCGTGTCTATGACAGCTATAACATGTATATATCGTAGTTAAGCACTGCTAGATCTCTTATAATAGTTCCCCAATAACTGCATCTAGATCTCAATGATATGAGTTCATGAGTTCTTCTAGGCTAAACTGGAATAATCATGTGCTTTATAAGGTGAAAGAACTCGAAATTGGCAATAGGAAGTATTGAAATCGATAGAAAAGCAAGAATTCCAAGAGTTTATTCTTGGTTTTCTATAGATTTCTGTAGTTCTTATTCCCAATTTCTAGTTGTTTCACAAGAAGCGAATGGATTGACATAGATCAAACTTCTGCAAACTGGAATATGCATACCGAAATGAGTTATATATGATCTGAGTTATAACTTCCATATGAGCCCTAATCATATCCCACTATATAATATCACTCATTAAGCTCCCAGTGTTCTCATCTGATAAATCCAATTGGCACAAGTCAAGCTCATGAAATTGGAAACAAGAAACGCATTTACAAGCACTTGAGACGCGATGCATTGAGCGTGATTTATGAGTGCAGTTGATTGTTCAGATCTCGGGAATAACAAACAACAACAAAAATACATATTGATCTGATCAAAGATATCTCTCATCTTTCGAGAGTTACCTAATAACAATTACCAAGAAACACTCGAAAACATATTGGAATTAGCTTATTGCAATATGTCATTTTCAAATGTGTTTCTAATTTGCTATACACATTCACGAATGTGAAATGAGTATATTGGTTTTTTGATATTTTGATATTTGATTTTAAGTTTTTTATTTATTTATTTTTATTATTTTTTATTTTTTATTATTTTGTATTATTTTTATTTATTTTTTTTATTATTTTGTATTATTTTGTATTATTTTTTATTTTTTTTATAATTTTCTTATTTTTTAAAATTTTTTTATTTATTGTATATTTTTATTTTTTTTTATGTATTTATATTTTTATATATTTTTTTATCATTATTATTTTTATTAGTTTTGTTTTTTTTAATTTTATTTTATTTTTATTTTATTTTTTATATTTTTTTATTTTAATTTTGTTATTTTTTTATTTATTTTTTATATTTATTTATATTTTTTATATATTTTTTATTATTATTATTTTTATTATTATTTTTATAATTTGTATTTTAAAAAATTTTTTTTTTGTTATTTTATTTTATTTTTACTTTTATTTTGTTATTTTTATTTTTTAATTTTTATTTTTCGTTTTTTTTTAATTATTTTTATTCAAAACTATCTATATTTTAAAAATTGTATTTTCAATAATTTGAAAATTCTCAAAACTCTTGAAACATAATAATAATGTAATATATATCATATATATGTACATATGTAGACATACATATATTTGCTCTATATAACAATAGCCTCACTCTTCGCTCAGTGTATTTCTATGGCAAAAATAAACTAAAGCAAAATAGCAAAAAGAAATAAAAAAAAAATCAAAAACTAAAACTCTATTCATATTTCGTCGACACTTTGGAATTTGTTGTTGTAGCGGTTGTTGTTGTTGTTGTTGTTGTTGCTGCTTTTGGCTGATATCGCGTCAAATTTAGCGGGAAAAAAATAATAAGAAATAAAACTGAAATTCCATTCATTATCAGAAAGCAGCAAAAATTTTAATGTCTCCCAATGTGTGTGTGTGTATGCATGTATATATATATATATATATATATATATATATATATAACTGTTTTAGACAGCTTGACAGCTTGGCTTTCGTTTCGAAATCGAAGTCGACGCAGGACTCAGTGCAACGGCTAAAAACTTGTTGCTTCTTAAGCGAAACATCAACAAACTGTGTACAGTTATATTTACAACAACAATTTGTTGTTGTTGCTGTTGTTGCCATTGCAGCAGGCAACGAAACCCAATTGCCAAATAAGCGATGGAAATTTTGTCAGGCGCAAACTTGTTGCGCTTGCAGCTGTATGCGTGTGTGTGTGTGTGTGTGTGCTGCATGCATGCATGTATGAGTGTCTCTGCGTGTGTGTGAGTCTGTGTTTGTGTAGGCTTACTTTTGATTATTAATTATATTGTTTTGATTTGTTTGTTGTTGTTGTTATTGTTGTTGTTGTTGTTTGTTATGCACTTCGTCGTCGCTCGGCGCATTTTCATTTGTTGCGCACTTTTCACCAAAACACAAAAAAGCAAAAACACACAAAAACAATTCTTATTTTTTTTTATTCGCGTTCGCAATGAATTTGCACGTCACCGAGCACAAATACATATGTACATATCAACTGGCACAGACACACACACACACACACACACACACATTGCGTGTGTGTGCGACGGGGCGTATGAGCAACGGCTGAGGCGAAAACTTTGCCACTTTGTTGCGTTGCCGTTGTCTGTGCGCAAAAAAAAAAACAAAAACAAACAAAACAAAAACGAAACGAAACACAAACGTCAAAGTAACGCGCAAAACTTTACACTGACGTCGCTGCTGCTGCTGCGGCCGCGGCGGCGTCGTCGTCGTCGCGTTCTAAAGCGGTTTCCGCACGTTGTAAGCGAGTCGACAGGTAGAGCAGCACTGAATTCGTTCACGCTGAGCGCAACGCCTAAAAACGTCGCGACGCAACGCAACGCGACACGACCACGACGACAGCAACAGTGGTGAGAGCACAGCAGAAGAGAGAGGGAGAGAGCCCAAGCCAAACGACTACACTCGTGCGAGTGTGAGAGAGCAGCGTCGTCTTATGCTGTTGTTGTTGCTATTGCTATTGTAATATCTTTTACATTGTGTGGTCCACTACAAGTCGTCGTCGGGCAGGGAACTGTAAATGTTGCCCGCGTTATGCAACAACGACAACAAGGCACGAGCGCTTCTGATTGGTCGCAGGACGTGCACCCGAGCGCCCGAACGGCCCGAGCACAGAGCCGAACCAGCGCTCTCGCTCTCTCACACCGCCGAACGAACGCTCTCGTGTGCTGGTCAAGCAATTGAGCATAAAACAAGAAGAAGAAGAAGAAGAAGAAGAAGAATAGAAAACCAACAGCCGCTTTGGCTGCGACTGCGGCCGAGCCGAGGCTGTGGTTGCGGCGCCGACTGCGGCTGTGACTGTGAGTGTGGCTGTGGGCGGCCAACTGCCAAGAGGAAGGAAGCGCCAGTGTCGCTGCCGCGTGACATGTCATCAGGGAGCCGTTATCGACATCATCATTATCATCATCATCGTGATCAGCAGCGTTATCAGCAGCTGTTAAGGATTTGTTTTGCGATCGTTTGCAGTTTGCATTTGATGACCAATGAGATCATGCGCATGTTAATGCTAACAGCAGACTGTTAAGTGAAGTTTAACCTATTTTATGCCTTGAAGTTGCTAACAGAAAATGTTAAGTGGAGTTTTGCCTATGTTATTGCTTGCAGCTGTTAACGTGAAACTGTTAAGTGGAGTTTTGCCTATGTTATTGCTAACAGAAAAGTGTTAAATAGAGATTTACCTATATTTATTATTAACAGCTGTTAACAGAAGACTGTTATCTAAGCTTAGGTGAGTTTGTTGTCTAAATTATATCTATAAAGTCAAATCTTATAGATCCTTAAGTCTACATCTATATCTACATCTGCTAGATTTCTTGATTCCCTTTCAATTTGCATTTCGTTGAGCTAATTTAAATGCATTTCTACGAAATATATATACAAAACTGATCAGTTGGACTTTGCATTTGATTTCACAATCAAATTGATGCAGTTTATGACTTGGCCATAAAGATATAGACCCATTAGCTGGGGATAGTTTGTGGCACTTTGAAGCTGAAAGTGGGAATTTCGCCAATTCAAGTTGATTCAGTACCAATATCGGTTATATACATATATACATACATAAATATATATATATATATATACTTGATACTGAAAATCCCCAACATCAATTAATGTCGGAGCATTTAAATATTTTTTGTTTTGTTTTAGATTTCGTGATGCTTTGACATGTTTTGCTTAGCTTGAATACCCTATTTTGGGGCAGTGCGAAGGGGTATATTAGTTTTAGGCATAACTATTTTATTATAAATCAAGTGCGTATCTTTTAGCCATGTTTCTCTTCTCCTTCTTCTTCTTCTTTGATTTGATTCTTGTTATTCTATTTTCATAGAATTTTTCGTTCGCTTTCGTCGCCGTTGATAAAGATAAACTGCGCTTTTTCCTCGAACAGCGAATCTGGAAAATACTCTATGCGAAGGGCATGCAGATTGCCTGAGCGAGTCTGACTTCCTATATAGAACGTCTTCATTTCTGATTGCTATATATACAGTTGAGTTCCTTTGAAAAGTTGAGCACTTTCAGCTTAGATTGGAATGAGAATGGCAAGCTGAGAATTGCAAAGAAATGCCTTTGGGTCATTAGCCTAAGTCTCTGTCCAGAGTCCAGAGTCTGTCTAGAATCAGTCTTAGTTTTTGTCCCATTCTCAGTCTCATTTTCATTGTGATTCTCATTCCCTTTCAGATTCGCATTATCATTCTCATTCTTATTCTCATTCTCTGTTTCAGATTTAGTTTCAGTCTCTTTCTCTTTCTCATTCTTATTCTCATTTACTTTCTTTCTCTTCTATCTCTCTCTTTCTCTTTTTCTTTCTCATTTTCATGCTGATTCTCATTCTCATTACCATTCTCTTTCTCTGATTCTCATTCTCTTTCAGATTCTCAATATCATTATCATTCTCTTTCTCAGTTTCAGATTCGATTCAGTCTCAGTCTCTTGATTATTCTCATTCTTATTCTCATTCTCATTTGCTTTCTTTCTCTTCCCTCTCTCGCTTTCTATTTCTCTTTCTCTCTCCCTCAGTCTCAGTGTCATTCTTTTTCATTCTCTCTTATACATTCTCTCTCTCTTTCGCAATCCCATTCTCTTTCTTTCTCTGTTTTTTTCTCTTTCAATTTCTTTCTCTCTCACTCTTTCTCATTTACTTTCTCAGTCTGTGTCAAATTCAGTATCAGTCTCAGTCTCTCTCTCCTTCTCTCTCTCTCTTACTCTCTCTCTCTCTTATTCTCTCTCTTATTCTCTCTCTTACTCTCTCTCTCTCTTATTTTCTCTCATAATCTCTCTCTCTCTTTCTCATTCTCTTTCTCATTCTCTTTCTCATTCTCTCTTTCTCTCTCCCTCACTCTCAGTGTCATTCTCTGTCTCATTTCTGTTTTCATTGTCATTCCTTTTCATTCTCTCATTCATTCTCTCTCTTTTTCTTTCTCAATCTCATTCTCTTACTTTCTCTCCTTCTCTGTTTCTGAATCTTTCAATTTTTGTTCTCTCTTTCTCTTTCTCATTTCTCAGTCTCATTCTCATTCTCAGTCTCTCTCAACTCCCTTACCTAACCTCAATTTGAAAGTGCATTTCGTATTCGGCGTGGCACAAACCCCATATTTTTTTGTCAACCAAAGTTCTTTTGCCACAAATTTGATTTTTCGTTTCTTCTTTCTTTTTTCCCTTTCTTTTTCTTGTTTTTTGTTTTTTTTTTTTTGCTCTCACATTTTATTTTTGCACATTTTCGTTTGATAAGATAAGCGACCTGCTGCCTGCTGCCTGCCGCTGCTGGGTTTTTTCGGTTCTACTTAGAGGAGAGAAGCCATACGCGACGAAACTACTGTAAAATGAGAGCGCGCGTGCCGCAGGGAAGGGGGGCGGATGAGTGGGGGTTGACTTTAAGTGAATGAGTCATGCAGGCAGGGTATGCGCTATATAGGGTTTATATATATATCTCTTTAAGCCATATGCATTAAAGGTGAATCATTTCAGCAAATTTTGCTTATGAATTTCTGCCCTTGACCCGTCGCCAGATACTTTTGTTGCCTGTTGTTGTTGTTGCTTGTTGTATCTTGTTGCATTTTCGGACATTAAGGGCAGCCCAATGCCTGGTGAAAGTCGACGCTGTGTGAAAATGCAGTCACCTCCGGCCCCCCCCCCCCTCCCGCCACAACTTGCCTCCGCTACATTGCCAAGTGAGAGAGAGAGAGAGAGGGTGTTGAGGGGGCGATTGAGGGAGCGCCGGGTAGAGTTCCCCTTGCCATCTTCAGTGCTGGCTGCTTATATTTAATTTCTTTTCTATTTTTCTCTTCGCCTAGCCTCACGTTTCGCTCGCCAAAAACAGTTTTTTTTTTGTTTTTTGTTTTCTGCTCTTGACCATGTTGGCAAACTTGTTTGAAAGCCTAAAACAAGCACAGGCGCTCGTGCCGCATGCCACACACCGCCCGCCGCCCGTCGCCCGCCGCCGCCTGCCGCCGCCGTCCGCCCAGGCATTGTCTCGCCCCAACAATGAGTGCAGCTAGCGCTACTACAGTTACATTCACAGTTGCAGCGATTTGAAAGTGGACGCGGACTGTGCAGATCATCGTGAGATTTTCTACTGCTTCTTGCTCTCTCTCTCTCTCTCTCTGCCTCTCTCCTCCTCTCTCTCTCCCTCTCCTCTTCTGCTTCTTTTTTGGCACACACATGTCTGTTGGAGTCAGAAAAGCAGAACGGAAATGAAAAGTGGACGCACACGTAGCCAAAAAACACAAAGAAAGAAAAGCTAGAAGAGCGAGAGAGAGAGAGAGAGAGAGAGAGAGAGAGAGAGAGAGAGAGAGAGGGAGAGCGAGATGGCGCATAATAATGTCAAAATGGTCACGCTGAGCTGCACATGGGCAGAAAATTTGTTTAGGCTCACATACATCGCCGTGAGAACGAAAGCCTCTAAAAGGGACAAAGGCGAGGAAGAAGAAGAAGAAGAAGAAGAAGTAGAAGTTAAAGAAGTAGAAGTAGCAGGAAAACCAGCCAAGAGCAGGGCTTAAGCGACTGAGGCAATGCGCGCCGAGAGTAGTCAGTATATAGAATATATATTACCAGATAAAGATATATCTAAGTATATATATGTCCATACAAGCAACTATGAAAACTTGCCAAAGCTAATATGCCCGTTTGAGGTCAGCTTCATGAGGAGAAGCAGCGCTGAGCGAGCGTCCAAGCGTGCAAAGGCTACAAGAGAAGGCAATAGAGAGAGAGAGAGAGAGAGAGAGAGAGAGAGAGAGAGATAGCGAAAGAGAGAGCAAAAGAGAGAGAGAGCGAGAGAGAGAGAGCGAGAGAGAGAGAGAGAGAGAGAGAGAGAGGGAGAGGCAAGGCGACCCCCATGTAAATGATTAAGTGATCTGATAATCAAAATTGTCGACTGTTGCCAGAAAATGAATGACAAGTTCCTGTCGGCGCCCCTGGTGAGCCCAGGTAAAGCAGCCTAAGGCTAGACAGAAGAAGAGGAAGACGAAGAGGAAGAGACGCAGACCAAAGTTCAAAACCTTTATAGAATGGAGAGCCTAAAGGAAAGTGCACACACACAGAAGACAGTATATATGCATGTCTATATAATATACATACAATAAATGAAATATAAAAACAAATATTAAACTATAAAACAGGTAAGAAAACTCTGGTCGGGAGCGCTCGACTAGGGTATACCCTGAACCCAGCGAAGAGCCGCTATTGCAAGCAATCTCCCAATCTAAATCGACTCGGCTTGTCGCCCTGGTCAAGAATATATATACTTTATGGGGTCTGCCACGCCTCCTTTTGGCTGTTACATACATTTTATAGGAGCATAACATTTATATAACATATATGTAACCTACATACACATAACATACACATAACATACATATAACACACATATTTTCTTTCCTTTAATAAAAAAGCTTTTAAAGGCGAAAACTTTCAAGGCGAATCAAATCACATCGAATCGAGTTGAGTCGAGTTCCCTTTGATGTTATTGACAGTCGCTTCGCAGCAGGTTTTCTCAGCTGTTTTAGCCTTTTTCTTTTTTGGCAGCGAGTGTCAACCTTGACACACAAAATGTTAAGTTTCGACAAGGACACGAAATCCCAAATTCCAGCTGGCTGCACTGGCAGTGGGCGTGTCCAGTTGGCAGCTGTCGCTAGCTACCTATGCACCTGCTTCGGCCAGGGCGCCGCCTGCCACCCGTCTAATTTGCCTAATAGAGCATTAATGCTAATGCTAATGATAGTGCTAATGATAATGATAATGCTAATGATAGTGCTAATGATAATGATAATGATAATGATAATGATAATGATAATGATAATAATAATGATAATGATAATGATAATGATAATGATAATGATAATGATAATGATAATGATAATGATAATGATAATGATAATGATAATGATAATGATAATGATAATGATAATGATAATGATAATGATAATGATAATGATAATGATAATGATAATGATAATGATAATGATAATGATAATGATAATGATAATGATAATGATAATGATAATGATAATGATAATGATAATGATAATGATAATGATAATGATAATGATAATGATAATGATAATGATAATGATAATGATAATGATAATGATAATGATAATGATAATGATAATGATAATGATAATGATAATGATAATGATAATGATAATGATAATGATAATGATAATGCCAATGTTTATGCGGTTCAAAATCAAGTTTATTTTATTATTTAACATCATTGCATTGAGAATTTGTATCAACATCTATATAGGATCCATCGCGGAACTCTATATATAGGAAATTTTCGATCTTACAAAAGTTAAAAAAGAGCGTGAAAAATTGTAAAATCTAATAAAAATGACCAAATTATCCACGAATTATCTTGAGCTCGCCCACTGAAGCAGCTCCCGTATGAAGGGCCTGAAGATGAGAGTCAGCGGTCGGTGGGCGGCTATCAGTGGGCTGGTCGATGATGAAGCTAGTCCTGTGGGTTGGATTGGGTTAAAGGGGGAGGAGGAGGAACGGATGAGAAACGATCTATCGGATATCTCGAGCGCACTTACTGTACAGTTTACCTAATAAAAAAAAAAGAGAGTGTTTAATGATATCCTCTTTGGTTCATGCGCACGCAGCGATTGATCTGATCCTGCAGCTGGTTGTTGGCGAGGATGCGCTGCATCTGCTGATCTGCCATAATATTTTTCCTTAGATATGTACCGTTGTCGATGTTGTTGTTGCAATTGCAGTAGTTGTTGTTGTTGTTGTTAGTTTGGTGGTGGCTGTTGTTGTTGTTGTTCTTGGCGGTGTTTGTCGTGTTGCCAATGAAGAATCGCGCGATTTTGCTCAGGTGCAGCCCACTGTTCAGCGGGAACATGTCCAAGTAGGGAAAGAATCCACCATTTCCCAGTATCTCCAGATAGACCTCGTTCATGGCATCGTTGAGGACTTCGGTGGTCTGGCGACGCCAGTGCCAGGAGGCGAAGATCATCATCGCCGTCGACATGAGCATGCGACCCGAGAAGGCGCCCAGCTGATCGCCCGGCACCAGCCGCATGAGCAGCCGATGGTAACACTGCCACGGAAACAACAGCGCCAGATACTGTATGAACAGGCACTGCACCATATAGATGATGGTGGCCAGCCGGCGCCGGCCCAACGGATAGCAATTGAAGACGGCCAGCGACGGGTGCATCATCAGCATCAGTATCGAACAGATGAACATTATCGACGTGATGTCCGGATCATGCATGTCCGACTGCTGCCACAGCAGCTCCCCTATGTGCAGCAACAGAGCCAACGCCAACGTAATCAGAAATGGACCGAATTTATTTTCCATATTGTCGAGCGATTATTTTGAAAAAGTTTTTTCTTTATAATTTTTCAAATTCGAATGTGTGAGCACGGCAAACGACTAGAGTAGAATGAATATTTCCGAGACTGGCCCACAAAAAGGAAAGCTCGGATTTCGACAACGCCTCCTGGGATCCGAAAATTTACGACAACGCCTGCTGGGATCCGAAATTTATGTTGGGATTTGCTCAACGATTTCAGAATGAGGTGAGCGAAGAGTAGGCGATTGCCAGATAACTCATATGTGTATTGTAAAGGAAGTTCAACAGTAGTGACGTCACATACGATCCACATTCGATCCACATGCGATTCACATGCGATCCACATCGAAATCGTTTTATTGTAAGTCCCATATCAACTTCACACATAGAATCCACACATATGCCCACGCATATGCCACATGGAATCCACAATGACTACAGCTAAGATCCATATTATTTCATATTATTGTTCAATTCAATGCAGTATCCCAAATATCACGTTTCACATGCGATCCACATAGATACCACATTGAATCCACATGCGATCCACAACTCGTAATATATCCATATCCCTATATCTTCACTTTTTGCATTAAAAACTATAATTTTTACATAGCATCCATTCATATCACCCCAAATATTTCCATAAGTGCCACATAGAATCCACAACGAATATAGTTAAGATCCACTTATGCTCAAATATGGATCTTAAGCTTCAAATCTTGTTCAAATTCAATGCAAGAACCTCTGTATTATGTCATACTTATGATCCACACAAGTGCCACATGACATCCACATACGATCCACACCCTCATACACTTGACTAACCTAGTTGCATTCCAATTCAATTTTTGTCTTTAATCACACGCTCTACATACACGCCTACGTTCCACACTTGCCATCCACCCACAATGAGGACGCTAATGCGACGTCATTGCATTTATCCTGCACTCTTTCAGGGCACACACACACACACACACTCTTAGTTCAGCCGCTTGGCGTGTCAAGTCAAGCAAACGGAAGGCAAAGTATTTGCCTTAACAACCTGCATATGACAATGAGCCCTAATGGATGAAAGGCGGCTGAAAGGCGCACTGAGGGGGGGGGGAGGAGGGACGTGCGGGTGAAGCTTACGAAAAGCCAAAGGAGGCGGCTGCAGATGCCAGATTCTAGGATGCTGCGATGCCGGCGCACACAATGCCAAAGCGTTATGCACGGCGGACAAAAACAAAAAAAAGACGGGGAGAAAAACGCAAATAGGCAACAAGGACGTGAAAATGTGAAAACGCGAAAATGTCAACGAGGCCAAAGAGGGCTCAAAAATGTCAAGGCCCTCAGGGTTTGATAACGCTGCCAACCCTTTTGGCACAGCGTCAGCGAAAGGACAATAACAATCCAGTTAAAATTCGATAGCAAATAGCGACGAGCCCCAGTCCCCAGACCCCAGACCCCAGCCAGTCCATCGCCCCCACCTGGACCTGGATCACTTGGCACACAGATTCGCGGAATTGCGAATTCCGTCAGCAGAAAAAAATGGACTGAAGCGAAAGCGAACCTACAAAAACTTCCCCCTTTCTCCCCCTTTCTCCCCCTTTCTCCCCCTTTCTCCCCCTTTCTGTATCTGCTCTGACCTTTCAATTGACCAAGTGAATTCCATTCCGATTCTGAGTTATTGCGCTTTAATATATATATATATATTTATATATATATATATATATTTATATATATATCATTCATTTATGTATATAGCTTTCCTTTTCCACCTGTCTCCCAGTTATTCTCTCCCGTATCTCTCTACTCTCGCCTCTCGTAACCCCATTGTCTTACTCTCTATGTTCCTATTTCATTTTCTCCTTATCTCTATCTCTTTCTCGCTCTCCTTCTTTCTCTTACTCTTTATCCTTTACTCTTTCTCTAGCTATCTCTATCTTCTTGTTTAGATTTCTCTCTCATTATCTCTTTCTCTCTCGGCATTTCCCTTCATCATTCTCCTTTTCTTAATCTTCTCTTTTTGTCTTTCTCCTCGGCCACTTTGTCTCTTCCTCTTACTCTTCATCTTTCCGTTTCTCTGCCTCCGACTCCGACTCCTCGTCTTTCCTTTCCTTCTCTCTTTGGTCTTCGCCTTCTTATCTTCCTTCTTCCTTATCCTTCTCTTTCTTTCTCTTCATTATGTTACTCCTCTTCCTATTTTTTACTGCCTTCCTCCCTATCTTCCTCTTCCTCACTATCTTCCTCTTCCTTTTACCCTTCTTCTTCTTCCTCTTTATTTGCCTCTTTATTTTTCTCTTTTTCTCTTGCTCTTCATCATCCTCCGCCTCTTCCTTTTCCTGTATTCCTCCCTATCTTCCTCTTCCTGCCTTTCTTCCTCTTCCTCACTATCTTCCTCTTATTCTTTCTCTCCCTCATCCTCTTCCTCTTACTCTTTCTCTTACTCTTCCTGTCTTCCTCTTCATCTCCATCTTCTTCCTCTTCATCTCTATCTTCTTCCTCTTCATCTTCATCTCTATCTTCTTCCTCTTCATCTCTATCTTCTTCCACTTCATCTCTATCTTCCTCCACCTTTTCTTTCCCTTCCTTATCCTTCTCTTTCCTTTTCTCTTCATCATCCTCTTCTTCTCTCCCTTTTCTCTTTCTCCTTATCGTTTTTTTTTCTCTTTATCGTCCTCTTCCTCCTCCTTTTCCTTTTCCTTTTCCTCTTCATCTTCACATTTCTCTTCCCTCCTCTGTCTCTGAATGCCTCTCAGTTTTTGTCACCATCTTTCTACCTTTCTACCACTCCGTAATTGCCCTTTCCCCTTCCCCTTCTCTCTTTCTACACCCATAAACCCCTTCCCCAATCTCTCTTCTCCCCCCTCCCCTTTCGCATACATCTCAATTCCTAAGCCAAAGCTGCTCCAACACATTAACTGAAATATTTAAACGTCAATTATTGTCGACCGAAGCAGAGTTGACTAATTCTTAAACGATTTCTCACAGTTCCTAAGCTGCCTTACGCTCCCTCTCTCTCTCTCTCCCTCTCTCTTTCTCTCTATCTCTCTTTCGCTTTGACTGTTGCCTGCAGCATTTGCTTCTGGCTTTGCGTGTCAAATCAGATTTTGTGATTTCTGTGTTGTCGCCGCAACAATACTTTAAGCTCTGACACCTTTCAAGGTGTGTGTGTGTGTGTGTGTGTGTGTGCGTGGGTGTGTCTGTGTGCATGTGTGTGTGTGCATGTTTTATGCCTGTGGGTGCGTGCGATGTTTATCAAACAAAAGAAACACGAAAATCTACACGCTGCCAGCAGTCGTAAATGGCCAGTTAATTGTTCACGGACGGAGGCAGAGAGAGGGAGAGAGACAGAGAGAGAGTGAGAGTGAGAGTGAGAGTGAGAGGAATCAAACAGGTGCAAAGCAAACAACAAACAAAATGGCCAACGCCAACGCGAACGGAAGCGGAAACGCGGCCATCAACGACAGCCACGAGCCACAGAATCGAAATGTGCGTGCGAGAGCAATTGCCTTATCAAAGGGGAGCACTCACACACGCGCACAGTGGCCCAATTAGTCCTGTGTGTATGTGTGTGCGTGTGTGTCCTTGCATTCCCGTTGCATTTTTCATCAAAAGTCAACAGCTGCCGCCGCTGCTCCTGGCAACATCCGGACTGCAGGCTACCAAAATGAATAACGAATGCAAATTCGATTTCGATTTCGATTTCGTTTTCGATTTCGATTTTTTTTTCTCGATGTTGATGAACGTCCGTTTTAACGCCGCTTCAATGTGGTTCGATTCGGGCCTAAATCCAATTGGCCCAATTTGGCCTTTTGCACTTTGCCAAACTCAAAATTCAATTTGTTTTTCATTTTTCCGCGTTTGAATGCAATTTTATAATCGGGAAATAGACTTGATGTCTCGAAAATCAATATATAGTTTGTATAGTATCCATATATAGTTGATATATCTTATCGAAAAATACTATACATGATCTAATGGAAACACCAAGCTGATAGACAGAGATTTGGTGTATATATGTAGCATAATTCCGCCATATCTTTTTGATTTGGGCTCAACAGAATTCGACTAAACACTACATAGTCAAATCCGATTTGATATAGCCCTTTTCACTGTCGTGAATGAGTATAAACATAAGATAAGTTTTTTAAATTTTATAATATATATTTTATATTATGTAAAACTTAATGTAATTATTATAATTTGATGTCAGACTTAAATACAATTTTTTGTATATTTTTTTACATTTCTTATACTTTTTTAAATTCCAAATTTTTATTTTTTTATATTTCTATACAGATATATTTATATATAATTTTTTAGATTTATTTCTAAATATTTTTTTAGATTAATTTATTGTTTTTCAATATATTTTTAATACAAATGAACTTAATGAACTTAAAAAATAATAATTGGTCTTATTGTAAAATGTTATTTTTTATTATATTATTAATTTTTGACGAAAAATTATATCAAACATATTTTGGAACCTATTTTTATTTATTTTTTATTTATTTATTTATTTTTATTTATTTATTTATTTTTATTTATTTATTTGTATTTTTAATTTTTTTATTTATTTTTTTATTTTTTTTATTTTTTTTTTTATTTTTTTTATTTTATTTCTTTAATTTTTTTATTTTTTTATTTTATTTTTTTTAATTTATTTAAAAAAATAATATTTTTAATACAAATTTTAATGAACTTAAAAAATATATATATTTATTATTAATATTTTATATGCAACGCTATAATCTAAAAACATTTTTATTTTAAAGTTTTTACGCAATATTTTATTAAAAAATATTTTTAAAATTTTAAAAATTATTTGAAGCCAAATTGTACATAAAAATAATATTTATTTGATGTAAACTTGAATGAAAATCGTCGAATTTCGCTTGGGCATTGCCCGATTGCCTATTTTTCATATTTCCGAAAATTTCAACGCTTTCAAATAATCTATCTAATCTATTTATACATGTGCGTGTGTGTGTATGTATGCATGTATGTATGTATGTACATACTGATGCATCTCATGTGGTTTATGGTGTCGTCGCTGTGGACTTAATAAACTGCCAGAGCTAATCATTGTGTCAGTTGGGCAAACTCGACATGGGGACATGGAACAGGTCACGTTCGGCTGCTAGCCAGGCTATCATCATGTCTCCTAAATTTTCTACCAGTCACCTTCGTCTCTACCTCTCTCTCTCTCTCTCTCTCTCTCTGTGTGTCTCCTGGCAAAATCCACACTCACTTTTTTTTATGTGTCACGTTGAGTTATTTTCAACGCGAATTTTTCGAAATTTATTTGTCGAACATTCGGTGCTGCGCCTGTGGCCACCACCAGCTGATGCAACCAGGGGCGTAGGGCGCAAGGGAGGGGGGGCATTTCAATATACATATGTACATATATACATATGCATTCCCGTTCGCATTCACATTCTTCTGACGTTTGCTTTTCTCTCCTCTTCTTCATCATTTTCTTCTTCTTATGTTCATGTTTCGTATGCTCATTTTGTGCTTTTTGCTTTTTTGGACATTGCCAGCGATGGCATTTTTGTGGCCTAAATGCAGACGGCGGGCATGGTCGCGAGGGGTAGTGGGCTGGTGCTGGGAGCAACGGTTGTTGCAATGTGTCAGCGCCAGTTGTCTCAATGAATCTGTTTACATTTTCCACTTTGTTGTTGTCTCGCTCGCTCTAGTTAAACATGTGTGTGTGTGTGTGTGTGTGTGTGTGTGTGTGGCTAGCACTGATAGCTGATAACAGTTAAGAGCTCTGAGCGAACAACTGAGCAAAAGGAGGCGAAGACAGGCAAAAGACGCCGCCCACAGGCGCAACTTTCTGCAAGCTTGCAAAGAGATTCTAAACACACACAGACACACACACACACATGCTTGACCGAAAAGCACCGTTAAACGGTGACAGACTCAGCACAAAAAGCAGTTGCAGCAGCGGCGGCAGCAGCATCGCCAGCAACAAACAAAAAACTCGAACGAGTTGCCAGCGCCTGGCCGCGTCTTCTAATAAAAACCGGGACGGCAACAACGCAAGCAGCAGCAGCAGGAAAATTGTACAAGAAAAATTCTTAAAAGAAATTAGTAAAAAAAAAAAGACAACTGCACACACACACACACACACACACTATATATAACAAAAACAACAAAAGCAGCTGCAGCAACAAAAACTGAAACTAAAACAAACGACGACAGCGTTGCGATACGATTTTCTGCCGTTAGCTTTTTATGCGGCGCACAGCGTAAAGCTCAACGTCTCGAGAGCCGCGCGAATGCAAGCAAAAGAGAGTGCAAGATGCGAGAGCGTGCCAAACGGTATGTGCAAAAGAGAGCGTCGCTTGAACGTGAAGAGCGCAGCAAGAGCCGCTACTTGTCGCTCGCTGCTGCTGCTGCAGCGCCTTCCCTAAAGACGACAAATGCAGCGCATAAAAGCAGAATGACAGCCGACAAATGTGTCGCAAGCGATTTGGTAAACGTAATATTAACAGCATCAGAAGAGTATGAAAGAAGGACAAGGAATTTTTTGTTTTAGCTAAATTATTAGCAACTGTAAAAGTTAAATTCAATATAGTTTGCTTAAGATTATAAAATATACGTATATATATCTAGAACAATTATAACAATATATTCATAAATGCTTGAAACTTTAGAATTTCAAATTGATTTTAATATTTTCAGTTTTTATATAAATATTTATATATTATATTTATATATATATTATTTTATATTTTTAAAAGCTTTTTAGTCAGTAAATAAATATCTTTTATTCAGCTAGTAAATAATTCTTTATTATTTTTCATTTTTTTTTTTTATTTCTTTTTTTATTAAATGTACATATTTATTTTGCACATTATTTTGTATGTCGACATTTTTGTCGCCTGTTTGCTTTATACACGAAGAGAATTTTGAGTCGCAATCGCAATAATGTCGTCAGCCGGATGCTTTGCTAGCTTTTTCTCAATAGAATAGAAGAATAAATGCACAAAAAAAGCCGCTGTAGCAACAAAATAAGCGTAAGCGAGCGAAAGAGAGGGAGAGAAAGCATATATGTATGTATATGTGTGACTGTCTGGCTGTGTGTGCGTGTGTATGTGTGTGTGTGATACAGAGGTAGCAAAGGAAAATAACGCGGCGCAGTTAAAAAATTGCGTTGTTTATAAATCAGCCTCAATTAAAATTAACTGAAAAATGCAACGCTAATTAGATCTGCGGTCAGCACTAAGCTTGCGGCATTCTACGTCTGCGGCGACGGCGGCGGCTCCTGACTGCAGCACGCGGACGGCGTAACACGAACCATGGAACCGGCCGGCATTTTGGGCGGGGCGGCGCGCGGTTAGGCATTCATATATACATATATAGAGATATATACATACATACATGTGCACGTACATACGTATGTGATTTACAATCTGCGGCATTTGTTTAATAACAATTAAAATAATAGCAGCAACAACAACTGCGGCACAACCGAAACAAGCCGACAAAAGTAGCGAACAAACATGACAATAATTGCCCAGTTGTTGTCGTTGTTGTTGACTGCGAAATAACAGCACAGCACAGCACAGCACAGCACAATAACAGAAACAGTGAAAAAAAAGAAAAGAATAACAACAACAATTATCTATGAACAGCACGCGCGGCACACGTTACGTATACGCAATGCAATTCATGACTCGCTCGCTCATCATCATACGATAAACGCAATCATCGCCATTGGCTGGCGTCATTATCATCTTCGTATTCTAACCACAAACGTCGCGGCGTCGTCGTCGTCGTCGTCGTCGGCATCGTTTGCCGTCGCCGATTCGTTACGTTACGTTGTCGTCCCGACGTCTAAATGAGCACTAAAACGTAACTCGACGACGCAGACGACGCCGGCCAACCGGCACTGTCAAAAAAAAAATAAAATAAAAATAATAATAATAATAAAAAAAAGCAAAAGAAACAACAAAACTATCCCTGCTTCACTCTCAGCGCGCTCTCACTCGGTCTCTCTCTCTTTCTTTCACTCTCACTCTAACTCGCTCTCTCCTGCCCACGCTTATCAGCAGTTTGTAACAGAGACGCAGCAGCCAAAGGCAGCAGAGGCAGCGACCGCAGCTCTTTGAGGGCGTCAGGGCGTCAGGACTAACGGCACAAGCAGCGCGCTCTCAATTTTACGTATGTCTGCGTGCCTGTGTGAGTGTATGTGTGTGCGCGCTTCAGCATGGATGAACGAACGTCAAATAGAACATGTGCTAATGAATTATCAACTGTCGGCAAAGCGTAAACTGCAAACAGTTACGGCTGACATGGCGACGAATGGACAAGGATAAATGAATGGATATGAGGATTATAATGAAACTCACACACACACGCGCACACACACACACAGTCAAGCAAGCAGAAATGCAAACATGCATGTGTATGTGGGACAATTGAAATGCTAGCCTACTTAACAGTGTGAGCGAGGAAGAGAGGGAGAGGGAGAGAGCGCGCGCGAGTGTCGGCAATCAACAGCAACTGCATAACGGCTTAATGGACGAGTGCAGGCGTTCAATTTTTAAACGGTTTGACACCACATGTGCCATTAGCTTATGACTTATGGATGGCAAGAAATTAATCGATAAATCGATATATATATATATATAAGTAATTAGTCAAGGCCTTGACGCTGATAAATTATCGATTATTACTTATGAATGCTAAGAAGGCAAGGGAAATGCATATTATAGAAAACATTCGATAAATCGATAGATAAGTAACTAATCGATACGCTTGTAAATGATCGAATATTACTTATGTATGGCATAAGCATGGCAAATTAATTTTAGAGAAATTAATCGATAAATCGATATATAAGTATTCAGTCCAGACCGTGATTTGCCTATCGATAAGCTGGCAGCGTTAACTTGCTCTAAGCAGACTAACTATATATTTATATATGTATGTGTGTGTCTGTACCAAAAGGTAAATGACATCAATGGAGGTTGGCTGACTCCTGAGCTGTTGACTGCGACGCCGGCAGCGGCAGCGGCAGCGCATGCAGCGTGTTTACTTTTTGCTTGCATTCTTTGGTCTCTGGTCTCGGTTTCCGTTTGCTGCTTGCCTGCTTACAGTTTCCGGCTTTAGCCAACACTTGCACACACACACACACACACACACACACACACACAGCGAGGCTGAGTTTCTATGCGCGCGCCTAAATGTATGCACTGCTTTTTTTTACATTTTTAAGCAGCCTTTTCCAGATGTGCACTGCCCATGGCAACTAACACAGACAGCCACACACACACTCTTTCCCTCTCTCTCTTCCTCTCCTCCTCCGCGTGAAGTTTTGAAGCTTTTGGCAAGCTCTTTAATAACTAATCAGAGCCAAAAAGTGGGCATCGCCTGGCGGGCAATCGCCAAGTTTTGTGCGTTGCAAACTTTTTGGGGAAACACCAGAAATTGCCGCTCATTGTTTGCTGATAACTGAAATCAATGCAGGCGTGGCCCTTGTGGGCGTGGCAAGACAATGCTCAAGTTTTTTGGCCCAGCGCCAGCCATTTCAAAATTGCATCCATTGTCGAAAGCCAAATGCTCTCTATTTCTATTTGCGCTGGAGCTTAGCTTCAAGCGTTTATTGACATGATACGGGCCAAAAGGAATGGTGGAAGTGGGAGAGAGAGAGAGAGAAAGCGAGAAAGTGATAGATAGAGAGAGAGAGAGAGACTCTGAGGGAGATGGTATTTAGTTTGCTAACAATTGATATGATTATATGAGACAATCTGCTTATTTGCTACAAAGTGGAATTGGAACAGTTATCACAAATGGAACAGGTATTAAATATTTTATTTAGCATTTATATTATATATACACAATATATACAGACAACTTATATCAGTAAAACATCATGTTTAAGTCGTGTGGAACAAAGTGGAATTGAAACACACTTCAAAATATATACAGAATACAACAACTGGCTTTAAATTACTTAATAATATTGACTAGCTTTATAAATGTATCACAAAAGTCCTACATATGGAACAGAGTGAAAATGGAACACACCTTAAATATGTGATGTAACTGCTTTTTACATACTATAAAGCAGGAGTATCCCACCAATACATCTCGAGTGTCATGCCTAAGCTATGTGGAACAAAGTGGAATTGGAACACGCCTAAAATGTATGCATCAGCCAACAATCAACAATTCTCTGTATATTATTTTAATATTTTTAATTTATTACTTAATCATTTCATGTGAAACAAAATGGGAATGGAACACGCTTCAATTTATATGCTATAGCTGGCTTATATATAGTATTTAGATTAAATATATACAATCAAAAGCAGTGAAACAAAGTGGAAATGGAACGCCCATAAAATTTGCATCCTTTCGATACCCTTTCGTTGTTAGCGAATATAACAAAGGACGAAATTTGAAATCGATTTTTTTTCTTTTCTCTTTTTTTTTTTTGGCCAACCACGGATAAAGTTTTTGCATGCGGAAAATATTGGGTGCTTTGACTTACCGCTGGGATCGTGGTGCGGGGGCGGCTGCTGTTGGTGCTGCTGATGATGATGATGGGGATTGGGCGCACAGAAGGCGCTCGAGCCGCCGCCCAGCGTCGGTGGCACGCCTGCGGGCGGCGGCGGGGGATATGCGCTGGCCCTGTACGAGGGCGGCGGCGAGCCCACATCACAGCGATCCGGCGGCACGGCCGGCGGACCCACCTGCGGCGGCGGCGGCAACGGACCGTAATGGCCCTGCGGCGGCGGTCCGCCGTAATGATGCGGCGGCGGCGGTGGCGGACCGCCATGATACTCGGCCGCCTGCTGGTAGTGATGGGCGTGCGCCGCATGCGCGGCATGGGCGGCCGCATACTGGTGGTGCTGGTGGTGCATGTGCAGCACGCCGCTGCCCGCGGGCGCCAGCTGATGGGCGTGGTAAGCGGCAGCGGCAGCGGCCGCCGCAGCCGCAGCTGCTGCATACGACGGCGGCGGCGGACCATGATGATCCGGCGGCATGTGCTCCGTATGCAGCCCCAGATCCGGCGCATGGTACATGCCCGCGCTGAGCGGCTCGCCGGGCAGCAGGACATGCGGCGCCGGCGCCTGCACAGGCAATGGCGGAGAGCTGTGAGCTGCAAGCGGACGAAGAAGATTGATTAAGGCAAGGATATGAGCAGGAAAGAAAGATAGCAGTAGTCGGGTTTGCCCGACTGGCAAATACCCTGCACCCGGAACGGATTGCAATGGACTTACGGGCGGACAGACGGACGGACGGATGGATGGACGGAAGGGCGGACGTATAGACGGACAGATTGACGTACAGACAGATGAACGGATGGATGGATAGACGAATAGATGGACGGATGTATGGACGGACGGACGGACGGACAGATATATGGATGTACGTACGGACGGACAGACGGATGGACGGGTTCCACTGAGACCGGAACTGGCGCCCAACGGCAGCATGCTCATGGATTGAAAAGCGGGCTTGCCCGACTAGCAAATACCCTGCACACGGAACTGAACATCCGGACGGATGGATATTTCCCCTTGGATTAGTCCAACCCAGTACTTCCAATATCTAAGGCTCCAATACTCACCCTCGCTGAGTCCGGAGCTGGCGCCCGGCGGCAGCATGCTGGAGAGCGCGCTGAGCGGCGTATAGGACTTGGGTGGCTCCACGGAGCCGGGTCGCAGCAGCCGCTCCTCGGTGACGCTGGACTGAACACGATATTGCATTTTGCAGTAGGCCTCCTGGGCGGCGCCATTGCTGGCATTGACGTAGACGCCGGTGATGGTGACGTCGGTGTCCTGGACGATGACCACGCTGGACGAGGTCGGGCGGCTGCAGTCCTTGGCGTCCTTGGCGCTGCTCGAGTCACCGCGATAGCCCGTCGTCGTGATGGTGGTGTCCGTATTCGTCTCCTTCGTCTCCTTCGAGTACTTCGAGTCGTTGCTCTCCTCGATCATGTTGCTCTGCGGCTTGTTGCTCAGCGCCGCGTCCTTGAGCTCCTTCAGCTCCTTGGCCTCCTTGGACTCGCGCGCCTCCTTCGGCTCCTTGGGCTCCTTCTTGATGTGCACCTCGGCCTGCGCCTTGCTGGAGGCATTCGTCCTGCTGGACGTAGCCGCCGCCGCCGCCGCCGCCGCCGCCGCTGCCGCCGTCGATGCCTTCGTGACCGCCGGCTTGATAATCTCCAGCTCGTCGTAGCTCTCAAAGCTGCTGCAGTCGCTGGCCAAGTTCTTGTCCAGATGGCGCTCCACCTCGTACGTGGCCGCCACGATGGCGCTGGCGTTCAGGCTGGCCATGCGCTTGCGCGCCAGGATGCCCTTGTAGTCCCCGATGAGCTCCTCGGTGAAGGCGCTCTTCCGCTTCTTGGGCAGCTGCTTGGGCGGCGGCTTCGACTTGTCCTTGTCCTTCTCCTTGTCCTTGTCCTTGGCCTTGGTCTCCTTCTCCCTGACGTTGTCATCCGAGTCGGCATCCTCGCTGTCCTCCAGCTGGGCCTTCTTGCTCTGCTGCTTCTTCTTGGATTCGCTCTCGACGGGCTTCTTGGCGGGCGGCTTCTTGGGCAGCTTCTTCTTCTTCTGCTGCGGGAAGCGCTGCAGCTGCAGCTCCTCCACCTCGCTGTCGCTGTCGAACTCCCAGTGCTTGCCCACGCCACGCCCCCCGGTCACATTGCGCAGCTCACGACGCGGCTCGACAATGGCGACGCTCGACTCCGCCTTATGCTTGCTTTGGTCCTTATCCCGATCCCTATCCTTATCCCTGTCCCGATCCCTCTCCTTGTCGGGCGGCAGCTCGCCGCGATTGTTGTCGTCGTCGCTGCCGTCGAGCGTGCGTATGCGCGGCGGCTGCTGCGTCGCCTTCGACAGGCCCAGCTCGTGGGCCGTGCGCGACTCGTTCTCGTAGAGGCACTGCACCTTGGCCAGCGCATTCAGCGAGGCCATGCGATGCCGCTTCGCCCCGTAGCTGCTCAGCTTCTTCTCGTCCTCCGAGTCGCTGCTCTCCGAGCGCGAGCTCTCGCTGGCCGCTGCCGGCGGCGTCGGCTGCTTCGCTTTGCCTCCGCCCGTGGCCTTCTTCTTGCCCGCCGGAGACGTTGCTGCCGTAGCCGCACTTGTTGCGGCAACTGTTGCTGTTGCTGTTGCTGTTGTAGCTGCTGCTGGCGTTGACGTGGGCGTGGGCGTGGGCGTATTCAGCTTACGTTTAATTTGCTTTTTATTCGTGCCTTTGGCCGGCTGTGATTCCGGCGGAGTGGCCTCCGTCTGCTGTTCGAGCAGCTGTTGCTCGAGCTGCTTCAGCGGCTTGTTGTCCTCGTCGGAGAAGTCGCGCAGCTCCTTCAGCGTCGGCAGCACCATCTTGATGGGCTCCTCGTCCTCCGACCCGGACTTGAAGTCGTAAATGTCCTTGGCGGCATTCTGGCTGCTCAGCGCCGTCTTGCTGCAGGCCTGCTGCAGTCGCGCCTTCCCCGCCGACGTTTTGCTGTACTTGATCTTGGGCCGCTGCTTGGCGGGCGCCGCTCCAGCTGCTGCTGCGCTGCCGGCGACAATGCCGCTGCCCGTGGGCGTCGACTCAATCGGCGTGGCAGTGGATGTGATTGTGGGCGTGGCTGTTCCCGGCGGCGGCGGCGGCAGCTGCGTGCTGCTGATCTCCTCCAGCTCCATGTGCACCGGCTCCGTGTTCGCGTCCAGCTGGGCGCGTGTCTTGGCTTCGGTTGTTGTTGCGGGAGTTGTTGCAGTTGTTGTTGCAGTTGTTGTTGTTGTTGTTGTTGATGATGATGTTGTTGTTGCTCCTCCGGATCCTGATCCTTGCACCTTTTTAGCCCCTTTGCCCGGGACTGCGGCTCGCGCCTTGTCTTTTTTAGCTAGCGGCAACTCGGGCGCCTGCGGCTGCTGCTGCTGCTGATGCTGCTTCTTGGGCGCCGCCTTGGCCGTCGCCTTGCTCGTGGCGCTGGGCGTCGCCTCCAGCTTGGCCTTCTTGGCGGCGGACTGTTTGGCGCCTTTGGCGCCTGGAGATTCTTTGCTATCGCTATGAGCATCCTTTGGCTCGCCTAATACTGCCTCCGGTTCCTTGGACTTTTCCTTCTCCTTCTCCTTTTCCTTCTCCTTCTCGCGCTCCTTCTCGCGCTCCTTCTCACGCTCCTTCTCACGCTCCTTCTCCCGCTCCGCCCGACTGGACTCGTTGTCCACCCGCTGGCGCTTGACATTGAACGGCTTGCCCGGATTGAGGCTGGCTATCACCTTGACCGCCGCCGCCCGCGACTTGGTCTTCACGTTCTCCGATATGGAAGACTTGAGGCCCTCGCTCATGCGCTCCTCCCCGCTGGGCAGCAGATTGTCAAAGCCATGGATCTTGATGTCCAGACTCTTCAGCATCTTGTTTATCGCTCGCGCCTTCCCATCCTCCTGGCGCTCCTCTGCGGACAGCTTCGGGCCACTCGACGAGCTGCTCCCGCCGCCTGTTGTTGCTGCTGTTGCAGCAGCAACTGTTGCTGCTGTTGCTGCTGCTGCTGCTGATGTTGTTGCCGTCGACTGTTGCTGTCGCTTTGCTGTTGTTGCTGCTGCTGCGGCTGCGGCTGCTGCTGCCTCGGCTTTGCTCAGCTTCTTGTCATCCGGTTCGTCCATTAGCTTCTGCTGCTTGCCCATGCAGCGCTTCTTGGCCGTCGACGTCGCTGCCGTTGACGCCGACGTCGCAGCCGCCGTCGACGCCGTGGCAGCCGCATTTGTGGCACGCTGCTGGCGCTCAGCGACGCTGGAACGCTTCTTCGGACCCATTGCCTATGCCCTGCCCCAGAGCCAGAGACTGGATGGTGTGCGAAAGGAAGACACAGAGAGAAAGAGAGAGAGAGAGAGGGAGAGAAAATGTAGTTAAAGTGCGTGTGAATGAAGCAGAGATGCGAGAGAAAGTTGAAAGCTATGAATTAAGAGCAATTTTTATTTACAATTTGTGAGATTCAAACTAAATAAATAAATATTTAAAAATATAAATAAAAATAAAAATAAATAAAGAAAAATAAAAATAAATGAAAATAAATAAATAAAAAGATAAATAATAAAATAAGTAAATAAAAATATTCATAATTATAATTTAAATAATTTTAATAAATATAAATAAATTATTTTAATAAATATAAATTCATTAATTTGAGTAATAATAAATTTTTAAAAATAAATAAATAAAAACTAATAAATAATAAAAATAAATATACCATATTTAACAGAAAAAATACATATTAAAAAAAATAAATAAAAAATATAAATATAAAATAAATAATAAATAATAAATAAGTAAATAAAAATATTTATAAATAAAATTTAAATAATTTTGATAAATAAAATTTAATTAATTTTGATAAATGTAATTTAATTAATTTTAATAATATAATATGAATTCATTAATTTTAGTAAAAATATATATAAAAAAATATTTAAAAAATAAATAAATATATCAAAATAAAAAAAATAATAAAAATAATAAACTATATTCAAAAGAAACAATATTAAAAAATAAAAATAAATAAATTTAAAAAAAAATAAAATAAAAATAATGAACACAAAATAAATAATAATAAAAAATTAAATAAAAATATTAATAAATTTAAATAAATAAATTTTAATAAAAATAAATAGATAAGTTTAAAAAAATTATTGAAAATAAATTTTTTTTTTAAATTAATAAATAAAAAATAATAATTTAGAAAAGCAACCTTTTTTAAATA
The DNA here is from genome assembly GCA_961210405.1 of Drosophila mercatorum. Classification (NCBI taxonomy): domain Eukaryota; kingdom Metazoa; phylum Arthropoda; class Insecta; order Diptera; family Drosophilidae; genus Drosophila; species Drosophila mercatorum. The sequence continues at coordinate 12,780,383 of CAUIUS010000001.1, forward strand.
AATAAATATTATATAAATAAATACATAGGACTAAATTATATTTATTCTATTTGTAGTGAATATACTGTAAAAAATTGTAAAAAGTGTAAAGCAACTCAATTTCAAATACTTAAATCTTTGTAGTAATTATTCTGCATATTCATATTACTATTTATGCACATATTCTCACTTTCATGTCAATTTTGATATTTGTATTTTGGAAAATCTGTATCAAAGCTTGAAGTGCGCTTTTAACTCTACTGCGCTACTAAAACTCTCGTCGCTATCAAAGTGTTTTGCATCCGTACTCAAGAAAATTCCGGAAGGCAGCCGCACTAATGGCGTACGTTTGACTGCCTTCCCGAATATTCCAAGAGTTTCTGCTGCTTTCTATACATTCCAAGCACTTATCGGATTCAGTACAATGTTAATAAGTTATCAATGGTGTTTTGATTTTTATTTATTCTATTTTTGTATTAATTTACAAAATATTTATTTAGTTTGCAAACAATTTATTGTATTTTTCATATTTTTTTTAATGTTTTTCATTTATTTTTAATTTTTATTTTTTCATTTTTTTCATTGTTAATAATTTTATTTATTTAAAAAAAATTTTTTTTTCATTTTAAATTTTTTTTTATTTTTTATATTTTTTGATTTTTCATATTTTTTTAACATTTTTAATTTTTTTATATGTTTATTTTTAGTGTTTTTTCTATTTTTTTCTTATTGCACATACATCTGTTTTTTGTTGTTTTTTTTTACATATTTTATTTTTTTCATATTTTTCATATATTTTTTTTTCATTTTTAAAAAATATTTATGTTATTTTTTATTTATTTATATACATATGTATGTATATGTATGTCTATACATGCATACATATGTGTCCGACATAGCATTTGTCCCTTCTCCCACGCCAAAGGATGCAGCAGGAAGTTAAGGCAACTTTTCGCTCCGCTTCACTTTACTTCACTTTTAATTATGTTCCGCCCACTCCTCTCATTTTTCTATATTTTTTTCTGGTTCAAGTGTCAGCGCGTGACAAACAATGAAAATTTCAGTTGAAGCTGGCAAGAAGCAACCAAACTGACACGAAGTCCCAGCGACATTTTAACAAAGGACTCTTCCAATAGCACATATATTTACTGTTATTTTTTTAGAATTTCTTTATAATTAGTTTGAAAGTCTTTTGAATTTGTTTTAAGTGAATATTAGCAAATGAGTGTATATAAAAGGAAAATAAAATAAGATTATCAAAGAAAAAGAAAAAGAAAAAATATATTAAAAAAAAAATAAAATTTTAAAATAAAAATAAGAATTCAAATATAAAATAAAAAATAAATGATAAAATAAAATTTTGAAATAAAAATAAAATTGTTAAATATATATAAAATTATAAAATAAAAATAAAATTTTAAAATAAAAACAAAATTATAAAACAAAAATAAAATTATAAAATAAAAAAAACTAAATAAAAATAAAATTATAAAATAAAAATGTAAAATCCAAATATAAATATCAAATAAAACAAAATGATAAAATAAAATAGTTTAAAATAAAAAAAATTAAATAAAAAAATATAAAATAAAAATACAATTATAAAATAAAATAAAAATTATAAAAATTGTATTGTGTATAAAATAATAACTTTTTTGAAATGTAAACAAAAAATTTATTTTATTTTTGTTTCCTGCATAAAAAATATATTTATTTTTTTTTTTTTTTTTTTTTTATATTTAGGCTTATTTTTCATTATATATAGAAAGTATTAATTTAAATTTTTATTATTTTAAAGGTGTTTTTTTTTAATATTTTTTATTAACTATAATCTATTTATATTTATATTTTTTACTATTTATTATTTATAAGCAGTTTTTATTTGTATTTATATAGTGTATGAAACTATTCTTATATAGATTTCCCTTTTCCACTTCATATCTGATAGCTTAGAGTAACTAACATTTAGATAAGCAGTGCAAAGAAGATAGCGAGATCTCAATGCATTTGTTTAATGTAATGTTAATAATAGCTGTTAATCTAATTAGCACCTGTTTTAGTAGGAACCTTAATAATAGCGTATTATATTAAGCAGATAATATTGGCTTTGGCTTAAGCTAGATCTCTCTTCACGCACACACACAGACATAGTTGACATCTGTATGCATGTGTGTGTGTGTGTGTGTTCGTGCCTGCAAGTCAAGCTCTAACTGTAACTAGATGCAGATATTTACCTTAAGCTCTCGCTCGCTTGCACTCGCTTGCGCCTTCCTTGCGGTTGGCTGGCGGGCGGGAGCGGGCGCGCGCGCTCTCTTTCGCACTCCGTCTCTGTCGCACTCAGTGTTTGTATTTACTATTTTATTTTATTTTATTTTATTTTTCCTTCTTTTTTTTTTGTATTATTTTCGTTTTAGGTAAGCTGGGAATACCAGTAACAGTTTAAGCCAAAACCATTGCTGGGCATTGGCAGCAGCAGCGCCATTTGGTTGATGGCCGCGACGGCGCTGCGCTTTAACCAAATTTTGAAATTGTTGTTAACTGTTTTATTATTGTTGACGTTTCTTTTTGATTTGATTCTCTTTTGATTTTGTTGTGCTCTCTCGCGCGCTCTCTCTCTCTCTCTCTCTCTCAGTGATCGGGCATTTTGCTGGCCTATAAAATATGCAACACTTTTTGTTAGTTACTAACTATCAACACGTTTTCCACAGCAGATTTTGTCATAATTTATGCATTGGCGGCGGCTGTTGCAAGCGTTTTATGCAAATGCGCCAACACTCACGTACACGCACACACACACATACATACATACACTCTCAAATAAACTCTCTCACTCACACTCACACTCATCTGCATGTAAGTTAAAAAGTTACAAGACATTTGTTTACGCTCGCTCAATTGAGACGATGTGGCAACGCTGAGCGCTTAGTTTGCTCACGTATACATACACACACACATACACACGCTCGTGCGCATATACAGACACACTGTGGGCATTGGGCACATTGCTAAAACATCAACAAAAGAAGAAAAAAAAATTTTGAACAAAACACACGCACGCACACACAGCTAGCTATGAACATGCACACTGGAGTGCCATTAGCAGAACTTAATTAAAAACTCGGTACTCATTTTATCTCATTTATAAAATGTATGAATTTCATTTTGTATTTTTCAAGCAGATTTACAACAACAAACAGTCACACACACAAGCATACATATACATATACACATATGTACACAATACGAGCATTTGGGGCGAACGCCCGCCCGCTTAATGATGCAGGAGAGCTCTTATTGGAAATACATTGGCTGCCAGACTGATTGTATGCATTTACTGTTAATTGCATTTACACATTCCAAAATTCAATAAACTAGAAAAAAAACAACAAAAATATAAAAGAATAACAGCAGCAGCTGCCGTTGCCAAAGCACACGCACACGCAGCGAAAAAAATTTCTTTAACGCGGACGCTCGACACACACGCTCACGAGCATCTTATCAGACTGGCGCTCTCTCTAGCGATGGCTAAACACAGCGATGTATCGCTAACCGGTTCGGATGTTGTTACACATAGTGATAGCACTACATGCCTATCGATATATGCACTTCGCAATGTATTATCGAACATAGGTGGATAAAAAAGAAAATTAAATTTACAAATTCCATTTTTATTTCATTTGTTTTACAATTTAAATCATATTTTAATCACTTCATGTGTTCTGCGTTAGTATAAAAATAATCGGCAATATTTATCACATATGTTTTCGCGCAAAAGATTTGAATGTAGAAAGGCAGTATAAAAAGCATAAAATATAGAATAATACTTGAGTGGTACAAAAATTAGTGTTTTCTTTACCTCTTATACTAAATGTTTTATCTTTTCTTTTTTGTCTTGTTCGCTGAAGTAAAGAAGCAGTTAAGTCTGACGTGAGTTAGAAGGAGATAGCATGATTAACGGAAATTTGAAACGGACAACAGAAACGGAAATTTGAATGCTCTACGAGTGTGTCGGATTATTGAATATTCGTATAAATTGTATATCTTCGCCGATTATGAAATTCTTATTGTATATATAGCATAAATGGCTGGTTTTAGTATATCATACTAAATCGTGTTAGAGTTCCAATTGGAATATCATTCTTTTTCTTCTTTGTGTGTTTGTACTAAAGGTTTAGCCTCTATGTTTAAGTCTTGTTTGTTTTAGTTTATGATCCTGGGCGCAATTGGCGATGGGCCAAAGCCCTTGAACGAGCACAGCTGCTCCAGGCACTGGAGAGCCGTCAGCAGCTCCGTGTTGTGTGGGAATGCGTGCTTGAAGCTCTGCGCTACGTTCGAAACGACGCGCAATCCCTCGCAGTACAGATTCACTTCCTCCCTGTCGAAGACTTCGCCCTCGTCGTCGCCCTTGTCGGCCTCCTCGTCCACGAAGCGGTGGGACAACAGCTCGACGCTCACGAATGGCTCCACAACGATATTGAAGACGCCGATGAGGAAGCTGCCGTCCGCGCTGTAGCGCTGCAGCGCGTCCAGGATGAGCTTGAGGAAATACTTCTCGGCCGCCATGGGCTGCAGACTGATCGTGGAGATGCTATCCAGGGCCAGGTCTCCGGCCAAATAGACACTCATGCAGCTGGACACCATCTCGGCGGTGTAGTTGCGCACCAGCTCCGACTCGTCCACGAGCAGCTGCAGCACCAGGCGTATATAGCCGCCAACGACATTCACATCCGCCGAGAAGATGACCTGCTGGACGTGCACGGTCAAACGATCCAGGAGCTGGGCGGCTCTGTAGCGGAAATAGGTCTTGCGCTTGGGCGACGCAATGTGCAGCGTGTAGTGGATCAGTGGCAGCCAGAAGGGCTGGTACGCCTGGCGCATGCCGTTCTGCATGATGAGACGCGTGAGGCAGATGACCACGCCTGGCTCCGTGTCGAAGCCGCCGCGATCGAGCAGCTGCGTGAAGCTCAAATGGAACCGGTCGAACATTGCCAGCAGGCAGTAGACGCGGCCCGTCATCCCAGGACTCCAGTAGCGATTGCAAGTGACCGTCGAGGACAGCCTTATCACGTGCAGCAGCACCACGGGAGAGACGCGCAACTGGTTGGCCAGAGTCGAGCGCTGCACGGGCTGCAGCGACTTGTAGTAGGCGACCACGTCCGGATCGAAGTCGAAGTACTTCAGCTCGGAGCTGTCGATGAGGCCGCGCGTTGTGCTGCTCGAGCTGGCCTGCTGGATGAGCACATAGAGCCAGAGGTCGACCTTGAACAGTTCCATCATCGCTGGCATCTTCTCCTCCCGCACAATCAAAGCCATCATGGAATCCAGCAAGGTCTCCGGCTTCTGGGTCAGCCGCTGCATCTGCAGCGCGAACCGAACGAAGTACTTGAATGACAACGCGCTCTCCTGGCTGCGTGCAAAGACCTCGCCGTGGTTCATGTTATACACGACCATCAGAGCATTATGCAGCGGAGCCCCAATGTGTTTTCCATCGGTGCAATCCTGCAGAGCGGCCGTCAGGACATCCACGGCCGCGCGAAAGACGAACATGTCGTGATTATAGATCTTTAGAGAAGCCGTCGCCAGCATGTAGAGCATCGTGCTGACCATGCGCACATCCTGCCAGCGAACAATGCGGTACAGCTCCATCAGCTGCAGCAGGCGCCCATGCAGGCGATTCAAATCGCGCGGAATGATGCCCATCTGCAAGGATGCAAAGAGATATTAGTGGGCATGACGACAGACGCAGCTAATGCTAATGTGATAAGGTGTAAGGTGTAAGGTGTACAGAAAGGTAAGGACAGAGAACGGTTTGAGTGACTAAAGGATTGATTGTTAAAGGGAATGTTGGAGCCATAGAACTAGTGAGGCAGGGATTGCAATGTCGGGACTAGGATACAATTCCTCAGCTGAGAACAACAATGATCCATGTACAAGACTTGCAGATCCTGGCGCTTTCCTATCCTGGCGATTTCCTATCCTGGCGCTTTCCTATATGCCAAAGATCCATATACAAGGCTTGCAAATCCTGGCTCTTTCCTTTTTGCCAAGGATCCATATAGGATCCATATACAAGGCTGGTAGATCCTGGCTCTACACAGACACCGATTTTCCTATTTGCCAAGGATCCAGTTTGGTATTAACTACTGAGTTAAGGGTTGGAATTCCTTTAGACTTGAGAGTAGGATGTCTTTTGATACAATTCTTGAGAGAGAACTGAGATCAGCAATGATCCATATAGAAAGCTTGCAGATCCTGGCTCTTTCCTATTCGTCAAGGATAAATATACAAGGCTTGCAGATCCTGGCTCTTTCCTATCCTGGTTTTTTCCCATTTGCCAAGGATCCAGTGTGTTGCGAGCCACAGAATATGGTTTACTAGCAAAGTAAGGATTGTAATTCCTATAGAGGATGTCTTTTGATACAATTCTTCACAGAGGAGTGAGAATAGTAATGATCCATATTCAAGACTTGCAGATGATCCCGACTCTTTCCTATTTGCCAAGGATCCATATACAACGCTATCAGATCATGACTCTTTCCTATATGCCAAGGATTTATATGCAAGGCCTGCAGCTCCTGGCTCTTTCTTACTAACTGTCCTTTACATATAGACTCCTACATCATCCTCTATTATCATATATCCTCCTATATCTTCATATACAAATTGCCATTCTCTCAAGATGCCCACCTTTGGCTATAAGTAAAAGTAAAAGTTTCAATCAGTTTCCTTTCGCATCTGCTCTTACAACACTCACCCGCTTATACTTGCAGTTGATCACGCCCAGGATCATGGCAATGCGGCGCATGCGCTTGATGGCCGTGCTGACGTTCACAAAGTTGGCCAGGACCTGGCAGCTGCGACGGCGCGTGGTGGCATCATGCACACACGCGATCTCCTCCAGATAGGGCACGAAGTCATTGACCTGGAATGAATCAAGATATATCATATATATATATAAAGAGAGAAAGAGAGAGAGAGAGATGTACGCACATTTAGGCTGCTCTCGGCGCCCTCCATGGGCGACGGATAGAGCCGGCTGAGCAGCTGCAGCGTCGCCTCCAGCTGCACGGTCTGGCCGCCCGACGCCTTTGGGTTCTCGGCGGCTTCCTTCAGCGCCTCAAAGAAGTAGTCGTAGAGGTGCGGATAGCGCGTAAAGAAGATCCGTCCGGTCATGCGATTGCGCACGTGCAGCTCTCCGGTTTCGCTGCGGGCGCGCTCCACGCCAAAGATGCGCACAATCAGGGCGGAGAGCATTAGGGTGGCGCTGTTGCGCTCGTTCCACTCCACGGCCTCGAGGCTCTTGAGGGCGCACGTGATGCCACGCCCCACATATTCGCCCACGACCTCGGCCAGTTCGCTGCAGCGGAAGAGGGCGCGCATGATGTTCATGGCGTGGCTGCGCGCAATGGCCGCCTCGGCGCCCGGCTCGCGCCGCTCGCACACCTCGAGCAGGATGGACATGCTACGGCTGAAGGTGTTGTGGGTGCCCAGCTTCAGCTCGGTGCAGATGAGCGCCTGCAGCATGTAGGGCATCCCAGCGCTGCGTCGCGTCGCGCACAGCTCCTTACCGCCCGTGGCCGTGGCTGTGCCCGTGCCCGTGCCGCCCACGACCAGCTCCATCGCCTCGTTCAGCCAGATCGGCGGCAATTGATTCAGCGCCGGCTCATCGCTGTGCCAGAAGCGCCGGCAGAGCATCGTGAATCCCACGTAGGCTTGCTCAAAGGCGCCGCGATGCTTGATGTCGGCCAGCAGTTGGAGGAAGTGTTCGCCAATCTGGGCCACCTGCTCCTGGCTTAACAGGTAGTTTGGCTTGCGCTCCTGCTGCAGCGGCGCCCGCTGCACCAAGTCGCCCATGATCAGCGAGATCTCCTTGATGCTGCGCCACGCGCACAATAGCACCAGCTGCGGCACCGTCGACAGCGTCTCCACCTCCTGCATAGCCTTGGCCCTTGCCTTGGCCACGGCCTGCACCTCGGCCTGCACCGGTGCCTGAGCGTGTGCCTCCAATTCGGCTTCCAACTCAGCTTCGACTTGTGCTTGAGCTTGTGCTTGTGCATCGGCTTGCGCTTGTGCCTCTGCTTCAGCTGGTGTCAAGGCTTGTGTCTGGTCTTCAGCTTCGGCTCGTACTTGTGCTCCAGCCTCTGCTTGTTGTGCTTGGTCTGGTGTCTCTGCTTGAGCTTCGCCTTGTCCCTCTGGTTGGGCTTGTGCAGGTTGACCTGCTGTCTCTGCTAGTGCGTGTGTCTCTGATTGTGCTTGAGCTTGGTTCTCTGCTTGTGCTTGTGCTTCCGTTTGTGCAGTTTCGGCTTGTGCTGATGCCTCTGCTTGTGCTTGGCCTTGTGCTTCAGTTGGTAACTGGGCTTGTGCTTGAGCTTGGCCTGCTGTCTCTGATCGTGTTTCTGCCTCTGATTGTGCTTGTGTCTCTCCTTGTGCTTCGTCCTGTACTGCAGCTTGTCCTGGCGACTGGGCTTGGTCTTGAGCCTGTACTGGGGCTTGTGCCTCTAGTTGTGCTTCAGCTGTAGCCTGGGCTTCTGCTACTGCCTCTGCTTGTCCTTGTCCTTGTCCTTGGGCTTCCCCTTGTGCTGGAGCCTCTGGTTGAGGTTCAGCGTCTGCTTGTCCCTCTGTGTCTGCTTGAGCTGCTTCTTGTGGTTCAGCTGCTGCTTGTGCTTGAGATTCAGTATCTGCTTCTGGTTCAGGATCTGCAGCAGTTGCTGCTCCTGCTTCAGGTTGCTCAGAAGCGTCTGCTTGACCTTCTCCTTGTGCTTCTGCTGAAGTTTCTTGTTCTCCTGAAGTTTCAGTTCCTTGATCTCCAGAAGTTTCAACTTCTTGTTCCCCTGAAACATCCGCTTCAGTTTCAGGCTCTGTTTCGGTTCCTGCTTCATCTTCCGATGCTGCTTTTGGTGATGTCTCTGCTTCCCCTTCCCCTTCTGCCGGCGCTTTGCATAAAGCCGGCACGTAGCCCTCCGGCGACTCGCTGCCCACAATGGGCATCATGACCTCAGTGATTGACACACATATGTTGAGCAGCTCCTCAATGTACCCGCGCCAGAGTTCCTCCTCGGCCAGCGGCTTGAGCTCCAACTGCAGCAGCAGATGGCGACTGGCGAAGAGCAGGCCGTACAGCGGATTCGTTTTGGCCGCCTGCGTCAGATCCTTGATGGCCAGAGCGAGGCCTTTGCGCAAGTGCTCCAGGCACATCTGGAGCACGGCATAGTCGCGTGCATGGTGCTTGGGCAGCGGAGTGTATGGCTCCATGGGCGGCTGCACCTCGACATCGGTCGCCTTGCAGTACGTCTGCAGCTGGTAGGCGCCCGTCAGAGAGTCCGGCGGACGCACCGACATCAGCAGCTGCAATATCTCCAATGGGCGATGATGCGAGCACTTCTGCAGCTTGGTCATCAGGTGGGCGGCCTGCTCCTTGTTGTGCTCGTAGCTGTCGCGCAGACAGTGATCCAGGAAGGGCAACGTCTGCGGCGGCATCCGATCCAACCAGGGCACATTCAGGCGCTCTAACACCTCGATGCAGTCGCGCAGGATGCGCATCGAGAGCCAACGACGGCCGTAGTTGGCGGTGGGAAAGAGATTCATGGCCAACATATTGAGGAACTTGTCAACGAACTTAATCAATATGTGATCCTCGTTGAGGCCTTGTGGGTACACACGCAACTGCTGGGCGAGATTGAGCTCCAGTCGCTTCGTCGCCTTCTGCATGAGGCCGTGGCCAAGTTGACGCATGTGGGCGCTGGGATTGTTCACATTGTGCGTCAAATAGCTGAGGATCGAGTCGAGCTCGAACTGGGTGTACGGCTCGCTCAGCTTCGGCGTCTCCACCACAAAGCTGAGCGCGAACAGACGCGCATCATCGTCGACGCCAACCAGCGCGACGGAAATCGGTTCCGCGTAATCGACAATGAGGTCCTTGACCAGCCGATGCTGGCCGTGGCGGCGTGCCGTTAGCATGGCGGCCAGCTTGGTGCTGAACGCCAAATTGTTCTGCTTCAGCAGTTCCGGCAGCACCTCGGGATCCAGCTCAACGGCCACCTTGATCAGGCGCTCGATGCTCGCCAGGCGGCTGTCGCACGGCTGAGCTGCCTTAATCAGCAATGTGCACCAGACATTCTGCCAATCCCTGCTGGGCTGCTCTTTGTGGGCGACGGTCATCATGCCTGCAATAGAATTATTTAAGTGGAAGAGAACTGCATATAATGGCCAATGGGAACTTACACTTGAACAGCGAGTTGACGCTGTCCTCCAGGCCGAGGAAGGTGGGAAACATCTTGTCAAAGATGCCAGGACAATGCTCCATCACCGGTTTGGCACCCATCACCTCGACCATCTGCTGCAGCATTAGGCAAACGGAAGGCAGCGGCATGCGCTGACGCTCGTACTGTGTGTAGACCTGACTGATGATGTTCGTCTGGTCGGCTGCCTTGCTGTGCTGCAGCACCTGGTGCAGCAAATTGGCGCACATGTGGCGCACGGACTCGACGCTGCTCGAGATGTACTCCAAAGCGAAACGCATCAGTATGGCCAAGATCAGGCAGTACATGATCTGAGAGCGATCATTCAGGCGAATGCCGCCCAAGGACTTCGAGTAGGTATTCAAGTGCTTGGACAGATAGACCAGGAAGTTGGTCACGCAGCTGTACTCCTTGACGTGATCCAGCGTACTCTTCAGTATGTCCAGTGCCTGCGAGGCACATATGGTATAGTCGCCCTTCTGCAGCATCAGCAGCGATGCAGCCTTAATGGGCAGATCAATGAAATCATTCATCTCCGTGCACTTGGTGATGTAATTCTCAAAGTTGTCGAAGAGCCGTGCGTTGTGGCCAATGGACAGCCCGGCCACGGCGCGCACATCCCACGGCGTATCCTCGTGACGGGCAGCACTCTCGGATACCTCGTCCATCAATAGCAACTGCTTGCAGCGCTCTGGGATTAGCTCGAACTTGTATTCGGTCATAAAGTTGACATGGAAACGCAACAGATTCTGCATATACAGATAATACTCATTGCGGTGTGTCGGCGACAGCTGAGCCGCGTTGTCGCTGCAAATTGAGGGGAGAAGTTTATGAGAATTTGAGCTTAGTTGGATTCGTGTGCTAAGGGAAACTCTGTACTCTCAAGATCTGGGCTAAGTCCCTAGTGTAGCCTAGGTAAAGTCTTTAATAACTAAAGCAAACTAGCTAAAGGTTTCATGTGCTCAGTTCTCTACAGATCCGAAACAAGTCTATTCTCTCAAGATCTGGATAGGAATCTGTGTCCTGGCTAAGTCCCTAATGTAGTCTAGCTAAAGTCTTTAATAACTGAAAGATCTGCAGATATGGACTCGTATCAAGTTCCTAATCTAGACAAGCTTAGGTCTTTGATAACTGCAAGAATCTCTATGCTTATAAAGAAGTAAGCGTAATGCTCTAGTTGAGGCTAGAAGATACGCCCGATGAGCTAAGATTCTAGTTATAATTTTCATATATATATACATATACACATATATATTATACGCAACATGAAAATGATTACTCGTAATGCATATGCTATATACGAATATATATTAAAATTTTCAGATCACAAGCTTCACGGACACACACGGACGAATAGGCAGAAAGACTCAGGCGGCCAGACAGCTTTGCCTACATATCACCTCAATTAGTCTTACTAATCAAGAATACATATAGATATATAATTTAAGGGCGCTGCCACGCCTTCTACATTCACTTTCGGCATTTCCCATATTCAACTATCAAAACTTTCCGCTGTCAACTTGCACATGGCAGCGGCCATTTAAGTTTGACATCTGGCAACGCTAAGTAACGGTTATTTATCTGCTGAATCATAGCGCCATGCGCACTGCGCACTTACTTCAAGGACAGCCAGTAGAGGCGCAATGCCTTGGGCACCAACGGTATGAAATGATAGATCTCCTGGGCCAGGGCATCGCGGCCAAAGGGAAAGCTCTGCAGACAGGCACTGACCGAAACGAATATATCGTTTATGTCGTCGGCGTTGATGGTGCACTCGTTGAGGGCCGTGACCATTTGGCGCAGGGCGCCGCGCAAGGCGCTCAGTAGGATTTCCTTTGTGTGTGTGGCAGCGGCACGCTTGGTGCACTCGCCAATCGAGAAAAGTCTGCAAGCGTGGTTAATATATTTCAATATGCAAGACTACAAAATTAAAAAAGAAAAAAAAAAAACAACAACAAAAATACCTGGTGACCACGCCGCGTACGGGATGCTTTAGGGGGCACACGAAAAGTACGTCGGCGAGAAATGAAAATGAATGTGGATCGTCGAAAGCTAACTTCGCAGTGGACATTTGCTTCGCGCAGTTGTTGGCCATGGCGAAACTCTGCACATATTCGGCTTTCGCTAAACGGCATGTGGCATGTGGGAAGTTTTTTACAATTCGCCGGTTATAGGTGGGTTTTGTGTGTGGTACTTACAGTTTGCCCACCTCTGGGGCAGTGGAACTAGCGCGTTGCGCATCTCCGCAAAGCGCTTCGGATGCGAGCACAATTTTAGCGCAGCCACGCGCAAATTTAAGTCGTTCATTTTTTACAAACTATTTGCAAGTTGCCGACTAACGAACATTGACAGCCGGTCGACTTGGTAGCAAAGAGATGGTAGATTTCTATTTTTGACACTATATCGATTCTGCGATAAGTATCGATAGTAATTAAGACAAGTGCGCCGATCAGAGTTGCCACTCAACTGGGCACCTCTGCACGCCACAAAAAAAAAAAAAAAACAAAACAAAAACTGGAAAAAGCTAGGCAACAATTTGAACGGTCCAGAAAAAAAAACTTTTACAACTTAAGGAAAAACTGTGAAACAGTTTTCATCGCCAGCTGTTCTGCAGCTGCTAGGTTGCTCTATTCATTATATTCAAATTATATTATTTATATTAATGATCTATCAATATTTTAATTCCTTGGCATGAATTACACTTATAATACATACATTTCCCGCTAAAATAAAACTATTGATCAATTATAAATAGCCATAATTTCCGCTAGATCACACTTACTACCGCATTCTGCATTTCTTGCCCATTAATTCTACACAGCTTAAATTCCCGCTAAATCACACTTCCTGTCACTATGTCGTGAAAATAGCTAAACTGGCAGCACAGGTGCTGTAAACGAAGCTTACCAGCCATAACATATTTATGTGCAAATTTTTTAACATAATTAGTGGAGAACACTCTGGAACTCTGCAAATATTTGGAATTCGTATGAATTGGCCAAGCTTTTTGCATGATGCATGTCGTGACGTGTTGTTCGGGCTATGCAATACATCCGTTATAAACTGAAGCTTATGACACGAATTCCAATCGGTACTTTAGATTTTTATTACAATGTATTCATCAATTAGAAACATACAAATACATGAACATAATATGCATATTTGTTTGTATGCTGCAAGATTTATAGACGGCGACCACGACGACCGCCCTTCCTGCGTGTGGAATCGGATGGGATGGGTGTGACATCCTCGATGCGACCGATCTTCATGGATGAACGGGCCAGGGCACGCAGTGCGGACTGGGCACCGGGTCCGGGTGTCTTGGTCTTGTTGCCGCCTGTAGCGCGCAATTTGATGTGCAGGGCAGTGATGCCCAGAACTTTGCACCTCTCAGCCACATCCTGAAAGTAGCCAATTGAATATTAATTATTGCAAAATTCCATCCACATTTATCGATAACACAAGCCGAACCTGAGCGGCCAACATGGCGGCGTAGGGGGAAGCCTCATCACGATCAGCCTTGACCTTCATGCCACCAGTGACACGTGCGATGGTTTCGCGACCGGACAAGTCGGTAACATGCACGAAAGTGTCGTTGAAGCTGGCGTAGATGTGGGCAACGCCGAAAACGTTCTCGCCATCGCGCACCTGGGGACCCAGCGAGACCTGGACTTCCTCTTTCTGAACTTTAGCCTTCCTGGGAGCCATTCTGCAGCAATTAAGGACGATCAGCAACTGTTGGGAAGAAGCATTTACACAATAGTTCAACAAGTTGTATTTTTTGCACTCTTCATATGCTATGCACATGGCACACAAGAAAAAAAAATAACAAAACAAAAAACTGCCATTGCGGCACGAGCAAATCGAAACAAAAACAGGAAATTCTGCCGCAAATCTGCGGTTAATATATTGCACTTAATGTTTATGGTGCTATTCATGTTTTTGTTTAGAAATTACGACTTAAAAAGGTTTTTTTTGTATTTTAAATCGAGAGAATGTCACAACACGAACCAATTGCGTGAACCGGATATTAAAAAAGAAGGCTATGTAGCAGCTGTCAGAGGGGAGTTGCCACTCAATTCACAATAGGCATGCGAACTGTCAAAATCGGCACACGGTTGCAAATGTTACAAGAGACAGCTATCGATAGGTTAGAATAAATTTTAATATGGACAATTGTGGATTAAAATATTTATTTGTATTAAAAAAAAAAATAATAATAAAAATAATATATAAAGAGGTATATTAAAGTGATATTTAATTTTAAATAGTGCTTAGACAATCGACACTTTTTGCTGCCATATGCAGTTAAGTAACGGTATGATTTCTTAAAATATATTTCAAACAGACTTATATTTCAGATATATATTTTAAATAATAATTGAATTGAAAAATAAAGTGTTGTTTTTATTTTAAAGAGCTACAACGGCAAACGATAGTAAATCTATCGCAACTCAATCTTGCATATTCGATAATATCGATATGCAACTGGTGCATTCGATAAGCACATATTTTTGACTGTCACAAGGTTTATTTGGAACGGACCAGGAACGATGTCGTGGATCTCAGATTACCATTATACATGTCTACAAAAGCTGTCATTGCAAACTCTGCAGCTAACCGGCCGGATACCCAACCACATAGCGTTCGTTATGGATGGGAATCGGCGGTTCGCCCGGTCCAAGCAGATAGATAAGATCGAGGGACATTCGCGTGGCTTCTCCAAGCTGGCCGATGTGCTGCGCTGGTGTGTGGACCTGGGCATCAAGGAGGTAACCACGTTCGCCTTCAGCATCGAGAACTTCAAGCGCTCCGACGAGGAGGTCGAGGGCCTGTTCAATCTGGCCAGAGAGAAGTTTGCCAAGCTGCTGGAGGAGACCGATCGGCTGGACGAGCACGGCATACGCATACGTGTCATCGGCAACATCCGTCTGCTGCCCGCGGATCTGCAGCGTCACATAGCCACGGCCATGCTGCGCACGGAACACAACGACAAATTGTTCTTGAATGTCGCCTTCGCCTATACTTCCCGGGACGAAATGACGCAGGCGGTGGAGACTGTGCTGAAGAGCGGGCAGGAGTCCTCCGCTGGCGATGAGCCACTCCATCCGAGCGACATCAACGAACGACTGCTCGGGGAATGCCTCTACACGCGCCACTCCCCGCCGCCGGACATGGTCTTCCGCACCTCCGGCGAGACGCGCCTCAGCGACTTTATGATGTGGCAGGTAAGGCAACTGAAACTGCATGACCAGGAATCAATCCAGACTAAACCCGTACCCAAACGGCTTAAAAAAAAACTGCGAATTTTACAACTCCTCGCTCAAAGTGGGAATTTTATGAGAAACTCAAAGAACATGGCCGATATTTAAACCGGGAGATTTGAATGAACAATTTAAGGGATGAAAATGAGAAGAGAATTAAGAAGGGCAAAATTTGGTAGTGTGTCCCGTAGTGAAGAGTAAGCTAAGTTGGCTTGTTTTTTCTTTGTATTGCTCCCAGTTTCGCATTTAGCATGGTTCAATGTTCTGGATTCATATTCCCAATCTCTTTTTCAGCTGAGCTCATCTGTGCTGTACTTCACGGACGTGCTGTGGCCACAGATAACGATCTGGAATTTCCTGGCCAGCATTGTGGCCTACCAGTGCGATCGGGTTCGACTGGACCGGTATAAGCGAGCCGAACGCATTCATAGCGCACAATTGGCCAAATCCAGTGAATTCTATAGCCTGCGCGTGCAGAAGTTCCTGCACCGGCTGGATGCCAATCGCCGGAAATTGTTGGTTGCTTTGGCCTCGAATTGAGGTCGGGCGAATAGTTAAATGTAGTTTAAATGTTGTGATAGGTAAATAAATGGAAAAAGAAAATGTAAGTAATTGCGCTTGGCCTTTGTGATCTTTGCTCCGAATAAAATCTTTCGAATGCCATTCGGTTATTTATCACGGTGACTTATCACCTGGGGAGTAACACTTACGCATTTGCGGCTGGCAGTGCAACCACTAAGTATTCACAATTTACAGCAAATGCAATATATATCGCCAATATCGATAACTATCGCATGCGAATACGATAACACAATGCGCTTGCAACTCTCTTCTCACATTGGTGGTAATTGCTGAAATTACCATCTTGCAAGACTTTTTTTGTTGTAATAATATATATACAAATACACAAGAAAAGTAATAGGGATTAGTTTTTCATAAAATAGTGTAAAACAAAGTACACTTTTAGTTAGCTTTAAAGTTAGTTTTCAGTGTTAAAAGCAATTAATTTCAAGCTCTAGCTCTAGTTTTCTTACACTAGGCGTGACGACGAAAAAAAAAAAATCGACAAAAAAAAACAAATTTCTCTCGAAATCCGCATAAAAGATTTACACACGACCGCATCAAGTACGACTATTAAACGACAAATATTTTGTTCAACATTTCAAAGTAGTTCCAAATTATTTAAAGTCAACAACTAACACGAAAATAAAGGGTAAGTAAATGTGCTACGATTTGTGCTTATGTATGTGTTTTTGTGTATGTGTATATACATATATATGTATACTCTGTCCGCCGTGCCTGTGTGTGTATATATGTATATATATAACTGTGTGAGTGTGTGTGCTTATGCCGTTTTGCGTGTTGCTCTCTTTCTGTTCATATTTTTTCTTCCCTTTTGGTCGGCCGCTGGCGATGCTGTATTGATTTTTTTTTTATTTGCGCGAGCGTTGTGCCGCATAAGTCATAGGTAAAGAGAGAACGAGAGAGATAGAGAGAGAGAGAGAGGGGTCAGCAGGGGGCTCGCCGTTATGGTACATTTTACATGCAGTTTATGGAATTAAGCAAACAGCAACGAATGTTCTCTCGCTCTCGCTGTTTCTCCCTCTCTCAGTCGCTGTGTGCCTCAATTGCAGACCACAAACAACTAAACTAATCAACACTTAAGTGCAATTCCGCGTTCAAAGGTATATTTTTTACGTGCACACGTACGTGCATGTGTGCGTGTGTGCATGTATGTGTGTATATAATGCTATTACCAAAGGATACACGAGGCTTGAGTACCGGCGAGCACATGATTCCAACTTATTCTAACTAAGAAAAAAGAAAAACATTAATTCAGTTTAGATTCTCTTGTTTGTATGCGTGTGTGTATGTGTGTGTGTGTGTGTGCGGCAGCCATGTCACATGTTAATTTAATGTTAACAGCGTCGCATTCTGCAATCATTTGTTTTTCTTACTCACAAATTACACAAACAAAGCTCTGCACCGGCCAGTGACATGTCAACACTTCCCAACTGCCAGGTTCAAATCATTTGTCAGCCAACATATATGCCTGTCTGTCATTGTGTTTTTTTTTGACAGGACAAAGCAGCAAAATTAAATTTCACAGTCCTGCCAAAGTGCTTTTAACTCGAAATCTTAATATCTAAAATGAAGCGAAATATTGACCAATTGGCTGAAACAAGCCTGAAAAGACTAAGGCAGAGTGCAATCAATAACTGTGATAATGCTTTAAATGTAAATGTGAACTGTGAACTTATTTAACTATCCTAAAAATGTGTGCTTCAATGCTGAAAAAACGTGAACATTGCCGAAATTATGCATTAACAGCTGCACGCACGCCTAACAGTTGCAACAAATGTTGTTTAACATAGCACTGTTATGCGAGCTGCAGAGGGATATTTTGTTTGATGTGCGGAAGTTGGGGAAATTCTTGTGCTTGTTAACTAATATCTTGTTCTATTTGTTTGCTGTCTTCCACAGGCGGCCTTTATAGCAGCGGACGAAGGAAGGCCTTTAACACACACACACACAGCCACAAATAACACACACTTTCTCACCCACAACTATACACAGACAGGCTCAGCTACGGAAGTGTTCGGAGTAACCACAATGTACGCAGGCGCATACGCACCTAATGCTGGCGGCGTTCAGCAGCAGCACACGGGCGGCTATTTTGGCAACGGCGGCGGGGGCGCAGCTGCTGGTGGCGGCAATGGACCGCGCCACGATCGTCCCTATTATCCGCGCAATAACTTTGCCACAGCCGCTGGCAATGCCGCGGCTCTGAATGGCGCCGGCGGCGGCGCCGCTGCTGGCGGTATGCACTTTGGCCAGCCATACGGGGTTATGGCCTATGGCATCCAAAATGGCATCAGCATGGGCGCCGGCGGTAATCCGTACCGCACCAGCGGCGCCGCCGGCGGCAATGCCATGCAGAACGGCGCATTCGCTAGCGCCAATGGCATCACCTTCCAAGGCGGACCGCGCAATAAGAATCCCGGCTACACGCAGCGCTATCAGAAGCCCCACAATGGCCTGGGCAATGGCGGCTATCATGGCGGCGGCAGCGCCAATTACAATGCAGCTGCCTTGGGCATGCTGTCCAAGGAGGAGCGCGCCGAACTGCAGCGCGAGAAGGCCAAGAATCCGGGCCGTAACTTAGAGAAGCCGCAATGGGAGAACTTATCGCCATTTCAAAAGGACTTCTACATCATGCATCCGAATACGCTGAATCGCAGCGAGCAGGCGGTAGCCGAGATGCGTCACGAGCTGGAGATCACGGTGTCGGGCAATGAGCTACCCCATCCGGTGGCCAACTTCGAGGAGAGCTCACTTCCACCGCACATTATTGACGAAATGAAGCGTCAGGGCTTCACCAAGCCGACGGCTATCCAGTCACAGGGCTGGCCCATTGCCCTAAGTGGACGCGATTTGGTTGGCATTGCCCAGACCGGATCCGGCAAAACGCTAGCCTACATGTTGCCAGCCATTGTGCACATTGGCAATCAACCGCCGATAATGAGAGGCGATGGACCCATTGCACTGGTCCTGGCACCCACGCGGGAGCTGGCACAGCAAATTCAGTCGGTTGTGCGCGACTACGGGCATCTATGCAAGCCGGAAATACGTCACACGTGCATATTCGGTGGCTCATCGAAGGTGCCGCAGGCGCGCGACTTGGAGCGCGGCGTTGAGGTGATCATTGCTACGCCCGGACGTCTAATTGACTTCCTCGAGAATCGCAACACCAATTTGCAGCGTTGCACGTATCTCGTGCTGGACGAGGCCGATCGCATGCTCGACATGGGCTTCGAGCCTCAAATACGCAAGATCATTGAGCAGATACGTCCGGATCGTCAGGTTGTCATGTGGTCGGCCACATGGCCCAAGGAGGTCCAGGCATTGGCCGGCGACTTCCTCAACGACTACATCCAGATCAACATTGGCTCAATGAATCTGTCAGCCAACCACAATATTCGCCAGATCGTCGAGATTTGCAATGAGAACGAGAAGCCGCAGCTAATGGTGCGCCTGCTCAAGGAAATCACTCCGTCAGCCAATAATGGAGCCAATAAAATTATTATATTTGTGGAAACTAAAATCAAGGTGAGTTGCGGACAGTCGCCCCATTGTGCTTCAATCAGTATTAAGTATGCCTCAGCTTAGTATGTAACTACGGCTAGTTGTCGATTCTTAGACGAATCATACCAAATGCCAATTTAGCTAATCTTATACTATATATATACATATCTTAAAATAGCTCCGTTACTTGTCTCCGGCATTCTAAGTAATCCGTGTACATTTTTCAGGTGGAGGATATTTTGCAAATAATACGCAACGAGGGCTATATAGCAACATCGATACACGGCGACAAGTCGCAGAGCGAACGGGACTCTGTGTTGAAGGATTTCCGTAATGGCAAATCGAATATATTGATTGCCACGGATGTGGCATCACGTGGTCTGGATGTCGAGGACTTGCAGTTTGTTATCAATTATGACTATCCCAATTCGTCGGAGAACTATGTGCATCGCATCGGACGCACTGGACGTTGCCAGCAGCTGGGCACGGCTTACACATTCTTTACGCCGGACAATGCCAAGCAGGCGCGCGAGCTGATCTCAGTGCTGGAGGAGGCCGGCCAGACACCGTCACAGGAGCTGCTCGATCTGGCACGCGCTATGCCCAACTCGGCCAATTATCGCGGCAACAAGCGCTGGAACAGCAACGGCAATGGCGGCGGCGTCAATACGGCCAGTGTCTATCAGCAGCGCAGCAATCCGCTCAACTATCAGGCGGGCAACAGTGGCGGCTCGAACAACGGCTACGCCAATCGCACGGGCTATCAGCCGCAATATGCCGCTGGCGGCAACAGCTATCAGCCCAATGGCGGCGCCGGCGGCAACGTTGGTAACTGGAATCGCGGCGGTGTTGGCACTCCCATCAATCAGCAACCGGGCCTGGATGGCATCAATCGCAATGGCAGCGCCACATATCGTCCGCGTGCACCGTTCAACAATGGTGGCCCGCGTGCCATCATGGGACACAATGGTGCTGGCGGCGCGGCCGGCGGAGCTGGTGGCGCGCATGTTAATGCCGGCCAGCCGCATTTGGGACAGCAGGGCGGCGCCTTTATGCAGCCGAATTACCGTGGTCGTGGACAATTCGTGCCGCCAAATGCAGCGGCCACTGGCACTGGGATGCCACGTTTCCAGCAGTATCCGAAGCGTGACTATCAGCAGCAACAACAACAGCAGCAGCAACACTACCAGCAGCAACAGCAGGGGCAGCAGCAGCAGAAGCCTAAGCAACATCCGGGCGGCGATGACAAGACATTCAAGGAGTATGCACCGGCTGGCGTGACCACACCGATGGTCCACTATACGCCAGCCAATTCGCCGCCGATAGCGGCTGTGGCGGCTGCCGCTGCGGCTGCTGTTGCCGGTGGCGCTGGACGTGCACAGGTGGCTGCCGCACCCGGCACCTACATGTACGATGCGGCGGGCGTGCTGACAACAACCGCTGCTCCCGGCACCAATCCATATGCCAGCCAATTCAATATGCCGGCCACATACTATACGACACAGCATCATCAGTTTGCCCCAGCCGTGGCTGGACCTGGACCGGGCGCTGCCATTGAGCAGGCTGGCCAGCATTAAGCTGACTATAAATCCTGTCTTTTTTCCAAGTCCAAAAACTGCAATACCCAAATAACAAGAGATGCGACCAAACGAACAGCAGCAGCAGCAGAAGAAATAGAAGACAAAAAACAAGAAGAAGAAGAAGATTAAATAACTACTCCATACAAGGACACCGACACAACACACATACATATACACACACACACACACATATATATACACACACACATACACTTAAAAACGCGATTAAATAAATAGTCATAAATGAAAATTGACTTTGGAGAGAATGACTCGGGACACATTACCGGGCTGTTCGTATCATACACGTATACATATTCAATCTGCATATGTATATGTAAATTATATATATATATATATATATAACCTCACGTGAATTATTTAAAGAGCATACATATGTAATGTAGAGGATATGTCTATTTGCTTGTGTCTGCTCCCACTAACATGATGTATATATGCATTGGATGTATCGTAGACTCGTACGATTCAATCGATTCAATGTTAAAACAGCTAACAGCGATGGAGAGGCAAGCAACTTTAAATTAATAACAGCAGCAGCAACAACAACAACAACAACGCGGACACAAATGGCAACAATTTACGAGTTTGAAAGCAACACAAAAACACAAACAACATGAAACATACAAATGAAAAGATGAATAGGAAAACAAAACAACAAAATATTTGCAGCAGCACAAGTTATTCCCTTTTTTTTTTGACTTGCTATATATATATAAACACACGGATTTCATTTTCATTTATATTTATTATTTTTTATTTTACAACCCACACACACACACGTAGTCTGTTTGTTTGTTATTTACATAGCGGCAGCTGCAACAACCAACGACAACAACATAACAACAATAGCATGGGTGAGTATTGAGATAGAAGTCTAGATTCACTTATTGTTATATCTTCTACTTCTCTCATTATATAGCCGCAATGCTGGTTAAGCAACAACAAACATTCAAGCAACGCTCGATACAAAAGAACAACAACAGACAACAACAACAACAACAACAACAACAGCAACTACAGCAGCAGCAACAACAACAAACTAACTAGAAGTAACTAATCTAGTAAACTAGTTCTTAAGCATTCTTATGCGATCGCAACAAATTGCATGTTCTTCGAATGTTACAAAGTTGAGTTTACTATTATTTTTTTTTTGTTCCAAAACATTTCTGTTAACCTACACACACACACACACATACACAAACACACACACACACGCATTTGTATTTAAATATTTTTGTTTTCAACTTTTCACAACGTTTTGTTATTGCATTATTTCTAAGGTGCTACACACACACACGCACACAGGTGGGGTGTATGCAGCAACAGAAAACATATTAATTTGTTTCAAAAACAAGGAAATCATGCACACACACACACGCACAGTGACACCCAATTGTATGAAACTGAAAGAAATTAAGAAAAAAGAAAACATTTTTGAGAACCTCTTCCTTAACTTGGTTGGTATGAAATTAACGGTTTGCTTATATAATATATATACATATATAAAAGAAGAAAAACAAAAAACAAAATATTTCCATAATAACAAACTAAGCGAATAATACTCAACGAAGCTGAAAAATATTTAAAAACAACAAAAACTAAAACAAATTCTATTCTAAATACACACAAACATGCACACACACTCCTACACACACATACACACACACACCCAGAGAAATGCAGCTTAAAATTGACAAAGAAATTTTTCGAAATTCATAAAAATTCAAAAATGAAAAACAAAAACAAAAACAGCGCTGCTTTGATAGAAGTATGTAAAAACGAGATGAAACAAACGAAACAATGAAAATATGTATTGGAAAGAAAAACAAAAACACTTTAATGTTCAACTAATATCTATATATATATATATGTATTAATATATATGTATATATTTATATTGAATTTTTAGTTGTGCTATTTTTACATATATATATATATATATATATATATATATATATATATATATATATATATAAAATCATGCATATATATATTTGTGCTTAATAATCGGCAAGCGCGATTTGAATTTATTTCCAAAATTTAATTTAATTGAAATTTTTTATTTATTTACTACGTTTTTTTTTTGTTAAATCTAAATGAATTCTGTGTGTAAGAAAAACTTATATAGAACTTATACGAAATCGCCCGAAAAAAAATCGAATTTTTATTGGAAAATAATAAGAAAGAAATAAGAAAAAGAAAATACGCCACATTTCATCCATAAGTAAAGAAAACGAGAGAAGGTGGAACAAGTTAATTCAAATACAAAACACAAGCAACAGCCATACACAAACAACAACAACAACAATAATAATAATGATGATAATGATAATAATCATAATAATAATAACAATACAGAACAGGAATGCATAATTACATATATATATATATATATATATATATATATATATAATATATATTTACATATATACATATATCAGATTATTTATTTTTGCTTTATCTTTTCTTTTCTTTTTTGTTCTTGTAAATTGTTTTTTCGGGGAAGCCCCAGCCAGTTGAGTTGCTCCAAAGTTGTTGGCCCCGTTGTTGTTGTTGCTTTGCCTTCTGCCAGCAACATGAACAACATTTTTTATTAGTATTTAGAAGAAACAAACAAAGAAAGCAAATAGTGGAACAGCAAGAAGAGACAGCAAGCAGACAACAGACATATAGACAGCAGACAGACTTCGTAGCAAAATTTCTTTTTATATATATATACAACAACAACAAAAAACAATATATATATATATATATATGTATGTATATATATTTTGATTTATATATGTATACATTGTCTTTAGCAAGTTTAGGGACAACAAAGTAACAGAAAGTATATATCAACACCACATGGATCTCCTTGTAAACAAAAACTACATTTTAAAGAAGCGAAAATACATACAAATATTTATATATATACATATATATATAATCGAATACCATAAGTGGAAGACATTGTTTATTATAATTATTATTATTTTGTTTACCTTTTTTTTTGTTTGTTTTCCTTTCTTCCTTTTTGTTAATCTCTCATAAGAAGAAAAAGGGAAAGAATTACTATTTTTTTTTTCGTTTGTCTTAGAAGCTGAAAAGTAAATACAATATTATTTTTTATATGTATATGTATACACACAATGTTACTAAGTGAAAACAACAAAAAGAAAAACAAAAAACAAAGAAGAAAAAAAAACGAAAAATGAAAAGAAGAAAAATGGCCCAGCTGTGGCAGGTGGGGGTAACCAGGAGCCAACCACCCACCCACCCAGCACCTGGGCCTTTTTGTTCACTTTTTTCTTTTTCTTTTTTTTTTTTAAATGCAACCTAATTGTGATGATGTGATAGACT
The DNA here is from genome assembly GCA_961210405.1 of Drosophila mercatorum. Taxonomy (NCBI): domain Eukaryota; kingdom Metazoa; phylum Arthropoda; class Insecta; order Diptera; family Drosophilidae; genus Drosophila; species Drosophila mercatorum. Next base: position 12,804,890 of record CAUIUS010000001.1, read on the forward strand.
TATAAAAAATACTAATTAATAACCAATTTAAAAACAAAAAAAAAAGAACAAAAAAACTGAAACTGAAACGAAAACAAGCCGAGAAGAAGCCCCCGACAAAGGCTGCACATATATGTATATGTTATGTATTTGTATTATTGTCATATGTATATGTCTGCATATACAATATATATATATATATATATATATATGTATATGTGTGTATATAGACAATGTCTGATGGCCAAGCCAATTGCCAATACTACTTTATGGCTAACTAATATGTATTATGGATGACATGAGGCACACATTCTTTTTTTTAAGAAATCAAATCTTCATCGCGCGATATTTGTATTTGTATATTACCTATAAGTTGTTGTGAACACACTCACACACACACACGCCCTCACTCACACACACACATACACACCCACATACCCATACAAAGAAAACAACAAAACAACAAAAAAAAAAGAGAAAAAGTTGAAACTGATAAAATTTAAGCGTAACAAAAACTGAAAAGATGCAACGAAGAAAACAACAAAAACAACCAAAAAAAAATTGAAAAAAAATTGTAAAATTTTACTGCAACTTGTAAAGTTAAACTTTATCTCTCTCTCTCTCTCTTTCTCACTAACACACACACACATACATACAGATACACAATTATTCTCTGTCTCTTAAACTATTTCCATTACTGTGTCTGTCTCGGTCTCTCTCTCTCTATCTCTCTTATCTATATATAGTTATATATATATATATGTATATGTATGTATGTATTTTTACAAATATATATATATATGTATATTACATATACAAAGTTGATATATAGAACATATATTTTTGAAAGTATGAAAAATGCAACTTTTGAAAAAACCCCAAAAAAAAAAGTGTGAAGTGAACAAGACAAATTACGCAACGTAACGTCTATTAAGTGCAAACGTAACGTAATACAATGTAACGTAACGTCACATAATTGCAAACGTAACGTAACGTCATAGAATTGCAAGCGTAACGTAATGCAATGGCAACGTAACGTCATAGAATTACAAACGCAACGTAACGTCACATAATTGCACACGTAACGTAATGTCATTAAATTGCAAACGTAACGTAACGTAATGCAATGCTAACGTATCGCTAACGTTTCGTTTTCGTGTTTTTGTTTAGTAACGACAAAAAAAAAAGAAAGGCAACCAAAAAAAAAAAAAGAGAAAAATACAAACGCAACAAGCAGCCAAAATAAGATGAAAGAAACAGACAAACAAAAACAAATATATGCCGTTATTATATAAATATATGTATTTTGATAACCAGAATAGTTTTGTTTTTTGTTTTGTTTTGTTTTTTTTTTGTGTGTTGTTTACGTTGCCTCGAGCGTCGTGTATACCCTATGTTTAAATCATTCATTTTGTTTCTCTCTCTCTCTCTCTCTCTATATATATATATGTACATGTATAGAGAGCTCTATAAACTCTAAATGCAATACAATACATACTTACATACATACATACATACATTTATCAAAAGCCAGCCGCTGGTTATGACGTAAGTGGGACAACAAATGCATTTAAACAAAGCAAAACGAAAACAAACTAAAAAAACACAATTTTGACAGCGCACAATTGCCAAAAATGCACACACACATACACACACACTCTCACACACACACATACAGCAACAAACTACTGTTAAGGGCCAAAAAGTTAGAAGCAGCAACTAAAAATGAAAATTTAATAAATTCAGCAAATTGGCAAAAAAAAAACAAAAACAAAACAAAACGTAAACCTTGTAAGTGATAAGAAACAAAAAAAAGAAGAAAAAATTTTGAAATTTTGAAATTTTGGTATTTTGGCCTAAAAATATTATAGCTAAAATGGTAATGAACTGAATGAAGCGCGCAGCAGAGCAGAGCAAGAAAAACAAATGAAAAAAAAGAAATGTAAAAAAAAAAGGAAGGGAAAGGAAAACGTAAGGAGTTGAGAACGCGAAGTGAAACCCCATTGTGATACAGTTACGAAATAATAACATAACGCGAGGAATGTGTAGAGAGAGATACGTAGAAACATACGTTAAATGTTAACATTGCTCGTAACAAGAATATAAGCCTAAGTCCATATTATGTATGATGCAAATATACATACATACACACATATGACACTTGACGACGATGATCGACGATGATCGACGATATATATTCATTATTATTATTATTGTCATGATTGTAACAGCAATGAGAAAACTTCGAAATATATATGAACTATAACTGAATATGATAATATTTCAAAAGCAAGCCAACAATTTATACAAACTCTAGTTTATAAAAAGAAATAAAAGTAAAAATAATAACTCACACACACACACACAGCAACACACACCAATACACACACACACACACACACAACACTTCTAATCACATTTGGTTCATTTGAATGGGGTTTAAACACATGAGAAGAATTTTCTTAACCATTTTTTTTTTGTTGTGTTATTTTTAAATGTAAAGAAAACATAAAAATAAAAATATATTTGTTGTGTTAGCAAAAAGAAAACAAAGAAAAAACAAAAACAAAAGCAAATACAATTTGTGTAAGCAAATGCAGATTCTTAGCCATTTCGAACGAGCGTGCATTTAGACATACATATACAGATGCATACATACATACATGCATACATGCATACATACATACATTATGTATGATTTTTAAGAATTAAAAAAAAAACAAATGAGAAATTTAATCGCTGGCAACCAATGTACGCAGTGGACAAAACAAACTTAAAAAAAAAGAAAACAAGAAAAAAATTCGAAGAAAAAAAAAATGAATTTGAAAAGATTTAAAGAAAATAATAATAACAATTTACTAATTTAAATGAAATGTCTAGAGCTTAAGCAAACCCAACAAACAATGCACACACATTCAGAAAAAATTATTATATATATATATATATACATGATATATATATGCATGCATACATACATACATATATATTCAACACTTATGTATGTATTTAATTAATTCAACTAAATTCGAAGTTCGAAATTCGAATTCGCGTTCGAAACATGCAACAAAAAAAATATATAAAAATATAAAAGAAAATAAAATATATTGTAACCAATTTATCTTTATATATATTAAGCAACACACACACACACGCAGTACCACTTCCTTGACAAGGCCACGCCCCCACACACATACAATACCCATACCAATACCCGCCCAATACCCCCCCTTAGCCCTAATTCTAGAGATGGTCTGAACAACATATTCGTTAAATTCGAAACTAAAACACTTTTGGGCTAACCGAAACTACATGAAAAACGCATACAACTCATAACTGTCTATGTACGAGGTATGTTTACAAAGCGAATGATATCTATGTAATAAAACAAAACACTTTTAAACAACTTCTCTGTGTATTTCTGTATAACTAAGCCAGTGTGGGAGGGGACTTACTTGGAAGGGAGCTGAGGGAATACTCGCTATCAGCTATAAACTGAAAGAGATATAGATATATACAAATATAGATATTTATAGAGTCTAAGAGTTGCGTGAAGTCTGGCAGATATCCCATATCAGGCATAAGCGGAAAAAGATATAAAAGATATATACAAATATAGATATAGGTATATAGAGCAAATCTGCTGTCATGGATATGCCAGGTATAAACTGGCATAGATATAGATATAAATAGATATAGACATAGATATATATAAATATAGATATATACTGTATATGTATATGGTTATAGAGCCTTCGTATTATAGATATCCCAAATAGGATATGCAAGTAATCACCATCAGATATAGGCTGACACAGATGTGCATATATATAGATAACAGTACAGATATATACATATATATATTTATATATATGGATATGAATATACATAGATATAGACTTTAGCCCATGAGTTCCTCATGGAGGTTTGAAATATGTTCTCATTCATAGCTTTTTCCTTTTACTCAGGAATCAGATAAGGCAGCAGTTGGCCAGGCAGACCCCATAAAGTATATGCACGACTAGCATTTCCGCCTCAATCTCAGCATCTATAAGAGCAAGAGCATTGAATTAGTATTACTAGTCTTATATAGCACGCTCAGATCAAGATAACGAATCCTGTTTAAATGTTATCGATTAGAAGTCCTATCGAAATGCAGTTATTAAATTATATCTCGTACAATTTTAAAGCTAGAGTCACCAAATTTTGAACTTAGTTTCGTGTTTATTTTATAAAATTTTGATTTTTATTAGATTTTGAACAGGGCTTAAAATAATTTTTAATTTGAAGCTCAGCTGCAAATCTGTGCAATGTGTGAATGAGTCCTGCATTCCTTGTAGACAGGATTTGATATAGAATTTGATATAGAAAATCTGATGAGAATCCATTTAGAAACGCAGAAACATTTGGCTAATTGACCCAAAGTACGTGGCATGCAGCACGAAGCGAACGCACGCCGCTGTATATTCACAAACGAACATCTAAGTAGTTGTAGTTCAGTAAAATTTAGCTTAATTAGATTGAAGCTATAGATCGGATGGACTTCACTGGATCTTCCAGTCAACTATCCTCGCGTAGAGCTCTCTTACTTACCATAAGATCTTAGAAATATGCTTAAAGCAAGCCATTCCCGGTTTCCAAGTAGTTGTTATAGCCAAAACTGACCGGAAACTGGCTAAATTGGCAGCACTTGCAGCGTACCGCCCGTACTGCTTGTAATATATATAGATATAGCAGTTGTCCATCATGTAATTTTTGCAATTTTTATTTAAAATACCATCTGCATCTCAGCAGCTGTTTTTACTGTTTGCATTTTATAATTTATACATAAATTTAACTGTTTTTGTTTCTCGCATTTAAACATAATTCGCGATGGCTTATCGTGTTTTAATAATTATCTTTTCTTTAGTTATACATTCTATATATGTACTCATATATATATATATATATATATATATATATATATATATATATATATATATATATATATATATATATATATATATATATATATATATATATTTATATATATATATATATTCCTTCGTTTTTTTGCAATTTTTCTTTTTGTGTTTGATACATAATACTTGCATTTGATTTGAATATGTTTTTGGGTGCTAAAGTCCCGCAACTCTTTTTTTTTAATGTTTTAAATTATTTTCTATTTTTTTTCGTTTTTCTTCTTGTTTTTTTTTTTGTAGTAGATTTTAACGCAGACCAAAACAAAATTTGTTTTGTTTTCTGTATTTTTTTTATAATTTTTTTTAAATAATTTTTTGTTTGTTTTTTAATAAAAATAGATACAGTTCTTTAATAGCAAGCCGCAGCACAACTTTAAATATTTTCGTTTTTGCATATTTTACAATTGATTTTTAAAAAATATATCTATATATATGTATGTATATATATTTGCTTGCTATGGGCTTTGCATTGCTTTGACTATTGTAACAACTTTCGGTTTATGTTTTAACCACAATTAATAAGTTTTAATTGCAGCTTGTTTCATGTGTAAAATAAGCGTTATTCGCTTTTGTTTATTGTTTGTTTTTGTTTTGTTTTTGTTTTTCATGCTGTGCACTTGCTCTGGCTTACCGTTATTTATTTATGCTCAATGTATACGAGGTATTTGTTTTGCAAAAAATTATACTTTATAATATACAAATATGTGTATGTATGTATATAGCGCTCATTTCCAAACATATATATACGACTTTTCAGAGATCATCGCCAAACGATTTCTTAACAAAATGGCCAAAAAACAAAGTTTTGCTTTAAAAAATTTATATATAAAAAAAAATTAATTAATTAAATACATATTTAATATTAGGAATATGGCAAACATTTAATTGAGACAGTGCTGGAGTTGTATAAATCGTGTATAATTGAAATAATGCTGCCTAAAGGGGATATATAATATTGTATCATTCGCATATAACGTCTCTTGAGTGGGTATTTAAAAAAAAAAATGATATATAAGTCTTAAGTTTTGGTTATTAAAGCAACTTAAATAGATGTAGAAAAAGTCTTTTGCAAGTCTTAAATGCACAAAAATTTTGTTTCATTAATTAATTAAATACATATTTAATATTAGGAATATGGCAAACATTTAATTGAGACAGTGCTGGAGTTGTATAAATCGTGTATAATTGAAATAATGCTGCCTAAAGGGGATATATAATATTGTATCATTCGCATATAACGTCTCTTGAGTGGGTATTTAAAAAAAAAAAATGATATATAAGTCTTAAGTTTTGGTTATTAAAGCAACTTAAATAGATGTAGAAAAAGTCTTTTGCAAGTCTTAAATGCACAAAAATTTTGTTTCATTAAGCTAAGAATATTAATAATCATAATCATCATCATATATATATATGCATATACATATATATGTATATATATATATATATATATATATATATATATATATTCTCAAGTCTTTAGACGAAACTTATGAGTTACTAAGCAGATTGCGAAACATAATAGATCTGTCAATCAAAATGGCATAGAAGTATATATATATATATATATATATATATATATATATATATATATATATATATATATATATATATATATATATATATATATATATATATATATATGTGTGTACTATATATATATATATATAAATTATATAAAATGTTGTTTGTGTTGTTGTTCTGCTGCTCCTTGTTTGTCTCTCTCTCTCTTTCTTTACTACAGCTAAATTGCTGTCTTAAGCGCTAGTGATTGTTGTTGTTGTTGTTGTTAAATGAGTTTTGTGTGTGTTTGTTGTTGTTGTTATTGACTTTATACAGTTATGACTATTGAAAACAACAAAAACATAAAGTAAGAAACAAACAAACAAACATCGTACGATTTGTGCCCAGTTTTACATTATATATACATATATATATATCAATATATATATATATACATATGCATGCAGGCAACTGGCTTTGTTTTTCTTCTATAATTATTATTATTTATTAATTATTATTGTACTGTCTGTTAACTGCACAAAATGTTATGTGTATTTGTTGTTGTTTCTTGTTGTGTTTGTTGCTGGTTGGTTGCTTGCTTGCTTGCTTGTTGTTCGGGAGTATCGGGCGGGTATGAAAAAAAAAATACAATGTCATGACGCTATATTACAGTGTAAAAACTAATCCTAAGTTCTTATAAGCGATACATACAATTTAAGGGGGGGGTCGTGGGGGTCTCGAGCTGCTTTGCCAAAGAGATAAAACATGCGTCAAACAATAAGCGCATATCTTGCAGAGAACATATGGATATATACATATATATATAGCATATATATATATATATACATATACATATTCATAGTTCAATGTGTAGCTGACTGAAGGCAAAACATTAGATTTAAAAAAATATGTATATATCTTATATACATATATTTATATATATATATATATATATGTATATTTACAATTATAGATACATATATATCGCTATTATATATATATCTGTCTGTATCTCAACTGTCAGCACTTCTTCTTTCTTACTTTCTTTCTGAGGAACAGTTTTCTTTTCGAGTGTGAGAATTGCTTTTGAAGCGACTACGCATGAGTGTGCGTACGTGCGTACGTGCGTGCGTGTGTGTATGTGTGTGTATGTGTGTGTGTGTGCTGATGAGTACTAGTTGCATCTGGGGCCTATTCCGGCATATATAGCTTTCGATTGTCCAACAGAGCTCGGCTCACTCTCACGTCTCACATACGGATCGAATGGAAGCGAAGCCAGCCTCATGGTTAGATTATGTGCGCCTGCTGTTGCTGTTCGCTCAGCTTGAAGGCCGCCGCATCGCTGAGCAGATGGAAGGGCACCCCGGCCGCCGTTGCCACCTCGAGGCGGGGCGTCGCCGGCGTCGATGTGGCCGTCGCCGCAGCAGCAGCTGCTGCTGCTGCCGCTGCCATGGCGGCCGCTGCAGCTGTGGCTGTCGCCGTCGTTGCTGCTGTTGTTGTTGTCGCGGGACTGGCGTTCGTCAGCCGCTTCAGCTGTATGGCGTCCAGTGGCATATGTGGGTGAGGCGCATGGTGGGCGCCGGCCGTCGACAGGCTGCCCAATGTGGTGGCCGCCGCCATGGTGGCCGCTGCAGCCGCCGCCGCCGCTGCTTGTGCCGCAGCCGACGAGCTGCCGCCACCACCGCCGCCGCCGCCGCCGCTGCCCGTTGTCGTTGTGATGGTGCTGCCCGCATGCGAGGCGCCGCGGCCGCGCTTGCGCTTCGGCAAGATGCCCTTGCGGGCCATGTAGAAGCGTATGGTGGACACGGGTATATTGAACATATTGCTCACGGTCTGAAAGGTCTCGCCCTTGGACACACACTTGGCCGCCTGCGCGAGCGACGCCTCCGAGCGCCTCACACGCTTGTACGAGGTATAACCGTCGATCGAGCTGTGCATCAGCGATGACCCGGACGTATTCGCCGACGTATCCAGGTCGGCGTCCATGCTGAGCGACAGCCCGGTCACGCTGCTCACGAGGCCGCTGGTGCTGCCCACATTCCCGGCGAAGCCGCTGCTGTCGTTGTCCTCATCATGCGCAGCCACATAGTTGTGATCGTCCTCGATGGTCGAGTCCAGATGGTGCTGCAACTGTAAATGCTGTTGTTGCTGATGCTGCTGATGCTGCTGCTGTTGTTGTTGTTGTTGCTGCAGCAGCTGCACGTTCAGCTTGCTGTTGGCAAAGTCTTCGTAGTGCTCGCTGTAGGCATTCCAATTGTTGCTCCCATCATCCGCTGAGTCCTCCTCGGTGGGTGCATTCGAGTTGTTCGAGGCAGCCGCTGAGGAGCCAGCATTTGCTTGCTGTTGCTGCTGTTGTTGTTGCTGCTGCTGTTGCAGCAGCTGCAATTGCAACGAGTTGTTGCCGTTCGTCTGCTGGCGCTGACGTTGCTCCTTCTGGTGCTGCTGTTGCAGCAGCAATTGCTGCTGCTGCTGCTGCTGTTGTTGCTGCTGCTTGGCAGACAGCGCCGTTGTGCTTGTTGTTGTTGTCGATGTTGTTGAGTTGGTGGCCGTATCCTCGGTCTCGGTGCTATCCAGCAGTGGTTGCTGCTGCTGCTGCTGCAGTTGTTGCTGCTGCTGCTGCGGCTGTTGCTCCTGTTTGAGCCCTGCTGCCGCGTCCAGTGCCGCCGCATCCTGACGCATCTGCTGCAGCTGCTTGTAGTTGATGGCCGCCTCGGAGCCGTACAGCCCGCGTATACGCAGCTGCTCGGCGCAGCGCAACAGCTGGCCCAGACCCGCCTGCGTCACGTTCACCTCGCCCTTGTACATGAAGTCGACCAAGGCCTGAATCTCCCAGAGCTTGATCTCGCTGGGCAGTATGATGACCGGATGCTTGCACGGATTCTCTGCGAGTATGGCCTCAAAGTAAGTGGAGCAAGCGGCCAACACCAACCGATGGCAATGCACCTGATGACCCTCGCAGGCCAACGTCACGTCCACGAATCTCTGGCCGGCCAACAGCTGTGGGAAGGCGGCGCCAATGCTGCCCAAATGGCTGTTCCAGCGCACGCAGAACTCTTGTGTGGCGGCACTCATTGTGTTGTCCTCGTTGTTGTTGTTGCTGTTGTTGTTGATTTTAGTGTTGGTGTTGGCGTTGTTGCCTCCAACACTCGTTTTACTTTGTAATCGCTGAACAACTCCAGCGCCAATGGAAGCTCTAAAGGAAGCTCGATGCGTGCTGCGATGCTGATCTGCAATAAAATATGGAAAATAAATTTTTAATAAATTTTTGAAAATATTTAAAATTTGCAATTAAATTTTTTTTAATTAAGAAACTATTATAATAGAAATAAATTATTTAATAAAAATGTTTTTTATTTAAAGGTCATTATGATTCATTCATTCAAGCTATTCATTCGCATACAACTCATTGTATGAATATTTTTATATTCAATATTCATTTAAAGCATTCAAAAAGTATTCACTCGCATTTGATATTCTCTTTTAACATTCATTCTCTTATATTTATGAATATCTATAAATATACAAGTAAATGATAGTATTAGCAGTGTTATTCATTTCATTCAAAGTATTCACTCGAATTAATATTGAGTATTCATGTTAAATAAGTATATTCAAAGTTATTAAATATACTTATATTCATAAATCTACAACAATTTATTTATTTATTCATATATTCAAAGTATTCACTGGCATTTATATTGAGTATAAATTGCAATTTCTTCAATATCTATATACAGTCATGAATATATATCAATTTATTGATATTGACATTCATTCATTTCGAATATTCAAAGTATTCACTGGCATTTATATTGAGTATTCACATTAATTCAAAATATTCAAGGCTTATATTCCTGAAAATATTTAATATTTTTTAAAAATTTAATTAAATATTTTAATTGAATTTAAAAGTATTCACTTCATTCAAAGTATTAATGTATTCATATGTCATTCAAACTCACTTGCAAGCATTCATTCATTATATTCACCACATTCAATCGACTATTCGATAGCAAAAGCATATGCATTCACTTAAATATATGTTAACTTAATATAAAACACACACAATTTATAATATATAATATATATTTAGCTAATAAAAATTTATATTTTTTTTTTAAATAATTTTTAATTCTTTTTTTATATTAATTTAAAATGCATTCACTTGATTCACGCTCTAAACAGGAACGAAAACTAAAATCCAAAGAGATTTATTTTATTTCAATTTTTTTTTTTTTTTATTATATTATATTACCCAAAGTTCTTTTGTTTTGAAGTTTCCTCTCAATTAGCCTCCGCATGCGAGCGCCAAATGAAAATTAAACTTAACTCGATAAAAAAATACAGAAAAAAAAAACAAAGAGCGCTTAGCTCCTGCAGAAGCAAAGCAAAAGTAAAATAAAAGTCAAAGAATAAAAATTAAATAATTTTGACAATCAAAATGAAGTTAAATTGAAATTGATTTTTGTTTTTTCCGTTTTTTTTTTTTTTTTGTTTTCTTTTAGCACTGCCTGCACACAATTCAATAATTAATAATTTTTCGCCTTTGGAATTTGCTAGCTCTTTTTGTTGTTAAATGTTTCTCGCCCTTTTTGCAATGTGACACACAGCGCGTTGCGCAAAAATTTTATTTTGTACAGACTCCTGTGTCTGTGCTTAATGTAGTTTGTGCTTCTTCCTTTTTGGTATCTTCAGTTATTGCGTGCGTATGTGTGCGCTCATCAGTGTGTGTGTGTGTGTGTGTGTGTGTGCGTGTCTGCTGGTTCTTGTCTTGGTCTTTTCATTTTGTTTTTTCTTTTTTTGCATTAAACAAACGCCAAAAGACAAAGAATTATACTGAAAAAGTAAAGTAATAAAAATCAAGCATAACAACAACCGACGACGCGACGACGACGAAGGCGAAGGCGAAGGCAACGGCAACGACAGCGACAGCGATGGAGACGATGGAGCGAGCCAGGAAAGCACACACAGGCAGCTGCTCGCTGCTTGCCTTTGCGGTTAAAGGAGAGAGGGAGAGGCACAAAAATATGCTGCTTCTGCTACTGCTGCTGCTGCTGCAGAGCAGAGCAATTTTGAGCACTTTACTTTAGCATTTTCGAATTATACAAAGGCAGAAAGGAAGCAGCGAGCAAAGCAGGAACAACAAAAAACAAGGGAGCATGGAACACGCACACACACTCACACAAAAGTGCAAAAACACAAGCTGAGAGACAGAATGAGAGAGCGCGTCGGCGCAGTAGACATAGAATTGAGCGAAGGAAGTTGAAGAAGGCAGCACAGTGGTGTGAGCTAGCGATAAAATGTAAACAATTTATAAATATTTGAAGTCCCTTATGGTACGTAAAGCCCTTAGAAATTAATACTAATTTTAATACTTATATTTCTTAAACTATAAAAAATAATGTTTCAAAAGTAGTTTGACATTTTTGTCACTATGTTGTAGTTCTTGCAAGATGCACGTATGTACATATGTATGTACACATGTGTGCCAATGTTATTGTACCTGTTTGGTTCTCACCCTACCCATGCAAAAAAGCAACAAAAAGGGATACAAATACATATATACTTGTGTGTGTGTGTTAAAAAACCGCAAGCATCAGGCCAAACGATTTGTTATTGAAAGAGTATGAAAGAGAGAGCGAGAGGGAGAGATAAAACACAGACCGATCGCAAATAATAATTTTTAATATACATATGTATATTCTCCTTAAGCTTTTATATATTATTATTTATATACATCAAAAAATATTTTTTCAGCACTTGCTTCAACTAAAATTTCTTACCGCAAATTGGCAAACTGCAAAAATATTGCGCAGACAAAAAAAACGTAAAAAAAAGGCAACAAAGACTAAAAACAAACTCCTTGTTCTTTTGAGAGAGAGCATGAGGTCGGAGAGCATGAACAGTAACCCTTAGTCCCTGCGTGCTTGCTCTCACGGTGGAAGAGCAAAGCAAAATTGGCAAAAGCAAACTACAACAAAAACAAAACAATAAAAAAACTTAAATACATACATATGCATGTATATATATGTATATCTATGAATGTGTTCGTATACACGCGTGTCTGTGTGTATGTTACTCCAGAGAAGACAGCAGAGGGAGACCGAAACACAAAAATAGCATTTAAGGCATAAGAACAACAACAACAAAGCGCAAAAGTTGACAGAAAAAAATAAGAATAGCAAAGCGGAGCGCCAAGCACAGAATTTGTAATTATTGCAGCACATTTTTATAACTAGGGGTGGAAAAGCTACAAATTTGTCAGACATGTACATATATATATATCTTTAAATAATTCATTTCGCGCGCTCAACATACATACACACGCATACATATGTATGTCCCCTTCATGTTAGTTGGGCTTTACAGCATTTTAACTGCGATAACTATGTAAAATCGATTAATGTCAAATGTAGTCACTGTGAACCTAAGCATTCACAATGTATATGGCATGCATACATAAATCAGCGAAAACGAGAAAATAAATAAATAAATAAGAAGTTACAGCAGGAGGGCGCAAAACCACAGGAGTTGCGGCATGTTATCGATATATTGACACTGGATCGCAGTCATAGCAGCCAGCTTTTAACTGGTGTCATGAGACGTTGATTTCAAAATAAACGGAATCAATTTTATAATTTCTGATCAAATTTAAAGTATATACAATATGATACGCTATATGTATACACATTTTGTATAAATATTTATATGCATATATAGTGCTGGGTTGCGTAATATAATACTAACAAATTTATATTTATTTTAAATGTATTTTATGCAATACATATAGACACATGCTGCATGCACTTTCTGGAATACCATCAATAGTTGTTTCTTTTGGCTGTTTTGCCGCTTGAAACCCAATCAGAAACGTGAATGCAAAAACTCAGCAGGAGAGCAGAATGCAGGCAAATACAAAAAAAAAAAAAAAATGAGAGTCAGCGTGTCTTTGCTGTCTCTCTTGCTCTGACAGGAGCGCGAGCATGCCGAAATAACAAACAAAAGCAGCAACAACAACAAAGTGACAGCAGCAAAAGGAAGTACAAATACATATGCAATGCCTGCCTCCCTCTCTCTCGCTCGCTCTCACTCTCTCGTTGGCTTTGCATGTCTGTCCATGTGTGTGTGTGCAAAATAAATCACAAGAGTTGCTGCTGCAGCAGAAAAAAATAAAAGGAAAAAAATTAAATAAATAAAAAGCCGGGCCGAGCGTCGCGTCAGGCGCAAATTATGCATATTTAGCTGCTTGAAATGAAGTTGGCAATTCATATGGAGACAAAGGCATCAATTAAATAACAATATAAACACACACATATATATAAATGTGCATAAATATATATTTATATTATATATAATTTTATTCACATATTTGTTTCTATTTATTTATTTGTGGCAGCGCCATCGCCGTCTGCTTATATTTTTAGTTGCAAGGATGTACACACATTCACACATCCGCAAACACACACACACGCGTATACACACATACACGCATGCATGCTGTTTGCATATGTATGTATTGACATTGTTTTTACCTCGTTTTGGATGCGTTGGGCGCGTGTTGCTTGGCCCCTACCTCCGCCAAGCGCCGTTTAGCTGGCGTTATCCTTGCGATATCCTCTTTGTTTAACACAATTTTTGCACAATTGTCGCACACGGTGCAGAGCACACAAGCACTGCGGGACTTGTGTATTGATTTTTCGCAATGTTAATGTTTAATAAAGCACTCACACATATACATATATACATACAAACATACACATAAAACGCACGCTCACACACACATATAGGCAGCAAACAACTTTTGAATATGCTCCGTACGACGCGCAACGCGCGTGTTTTTTTTTTAAACATCCAAGAAATGCAGTGGCAAATAGCTGTCAGTTGTTGCTTGAACAATTACATGTAGATAACAAAATCCTATCAACTGTTTACATGCGCATCGCGTGCACGGCCCTCATGCGGAGTTGTTACTTAAAATGCGTTTAGAAATTGAAATTTCAAGTATATTTTACTTTTGCGCACCGCCAACTTCATTCACTGTTCGGCTTGGAGAGTTTAGAGATGGACGATAGTCGCTGTTATTTTTAAGTAGTGAGTTTTCCAGTCGGTGAGGAGTCAATTCTGTTAATTGACGGAGCAATTATGTTATGTTAAACAGGTTAAATAAACTAAAAGCGGGCGTAATTTAATGATGCCCTTATGCACAGTATCATAACTTTGTAAAATAACATATAATTTTATTCAAAATATGCTAATTGTTATTATTAAATGGTTACTTATTTTGATAATGGTTTGTTTTCTGCGATATCTATCGCCAGTGCAGCAAACAGCATTCGATTACCACTGCAATTTTAATTACATCGATATATAATTGTCGTACATCCCTAGCTTGCAGTGACCGACGTCGTCTCATTCATACTTCTTTTTCAATGTAATTTTTGCTCTTTCGTGTATTTTTTAACGAATAAGAATAATGTGTTAAAAGTTCAATGTGAATCGTATCGTCGTGTGTTCGTGCAGACGTGCAATTGTTAACCTACAACAATAAACTGGTACGCTACCGCCTCCTACGCCAAAAGCAACTAAAAGAAAAAGTCAGAAAGAAAAAAAAAACAACTTTTTTTGACATAATTTGGCGTTAAATAAGAAATTCTGTATAAAATTATGCACTTGCAAGTATAATTGGGCGGAAAGGCGGCACACAGAACTTGCACAGAGAAAAACTGTATTTCAGTGCATTTGTGTTAGTGGGCGGTGTTTTTCATGCTAACAAAACGATTTTTTTTGTTTATGTGGCATACGTGTTCAACGCAATTGCGATGCTTTGGGTTGTTCAATAAGCGTTATTTGAGGGGGGCTTTTAACATTCATTTCGGCGAACTACAACACCGAAGTTCTTGTTAATATTGCTGCGTGGCAAAAATCAATGCAAAAAGTGTGTTTTATACATATGTACAAGCAATTTTTTCCACTACTTCACACGTATGTGTGTTGTGTGTGTGCATGCAAGTGTGTATGTGTATGTGTGTGTGAGTAAGTGTGTCGGAGCGCAACTCAACATGGCTGACAGTGTGGTGAGCTATGCAGTGTTGCCTCTCATATTGAAACAAATGAGGAACTTACGAGATGACAAATGCGAATTACGTTTTGATTTAAAATTTTTTATATTAATCTAGTTAATTTATTTTCAATAAGTGTTGTATGATGTGGTAGTCACACTTACACGGCGCGCATTTTGACATTTCCATTATTTGACTTTGTCATGCACCACTACCAGCGCAACTGTGGTGTATTTCGTTGTAACACACCATAGGGGCCGCCGTTCTGTCACTGACTCGTACTTGTGTTATTATGTCTGTCTGTCAGTCAGTGTTGTCGGCCGTGTCGATTCATTAATATAATATATTGTTGTACTTGCCGACACAACGGTCGTGCGCAAGTAATATGTGAAAATTCAAGTGAATAATAACTGCAAATTGTAAATAAATTTCTTGATTGATTGTTAGTTCATCAAAATATAGGCAATTTTTCGGCTACTTTTGTGTCACTCTCTATGTGTGTGTGAGTGTGCTTGTGTTTGTGTGGGGGATAAACGTTACGTTACGAACTTTTTTTGTGTTTAAGAGGCGGAGACGCTCTTTCTAGTGATAACACAAGCAACAAATAATTAATATATTAATTTTTTTTTTCGTTCTTTCTCTTTGCGCAGTTTTTGGTGTGTCTTCACAAGCAACGCGAAACAAAATTGCTAAAAAATTTAAACCGAGACGAAACAAGAAAACAAAAGAAAAGAAACCAACAACAACGACATCGAACGACCAAAAGAAACGCAGATCAAACATCATAAAAAATAAACTTAAAAACAAAAGTCAACGTCAACGTTGACGCCAGAAAACAGTATTCGTATTCTCTACCGTTTTTTTTTTCTACTAAAACTTATCAAATAATAATAAAAGTGCGTGTGTTATCGCTCTCGAAATATTAAAGAAAGAACAACGATTAAAAGAGAGCGCAGAGGAGCAGAAGCAGCAACAACAACAACAGCAGCAGCAGCTCGTAACTCCCAAACCAGAGAAAGAGAGAGAGAGCCAAAATAACAGGCCGTCAAGATGACGCAACCGTTACCCATACGCTTTCAAGAGCATTTACAGGTGAGTTTCACTAGTGAGGGTATTCACTTAGCCCAATTCTACTGAATGAGATTCTCTAGTCTACATTGTGCATCTGTGTGCGTGTGTAAATGAGAGAACCACTTGTTGAGATGCCCGCCCAAGCGCCGCTTAACATATTCTAATAAGAATACGCTGCACCGTGGTTCTACATCATATGAAAACAAGTTGAATTTCATTGAACTACAAATATATACATATATTAATTCCATATGGTCTACACTAAACAGATTGTCTTAAATTTCTGCTATATTTTATATATTTTTTAAATTTATAATAAAAGTCATTTGCATTATCAGCTTAGTGGTATAATTAGCTGTGAATCACTGTTTGAATTTCTAAATGAAATTTGTTGGTAACACAACTAGTCGAAAGCGTTTTTTTCTTCTGGCTTACGAAATGGTCGAATGAGTCACGCTCACGCAAGCCGGTAAACGCCTCTGACTGCCTGTCTGCCCTCCCGACCGCTGCTTGCCATCACTAATTTTACTCTCACGCTCTCATTGCTGTGAATGTTGTCGATAAACTCGTCCGCTTACTCCAGTTGGAAGATTTGCTTGCGGCCTCTCTCTCTCTCTCTGTCTTTCCGTTTCGCTCAGTTTTTATCTATGGTGTGATTGCTGTTGTTTTACTGTTATAAAATGCATGCCAAATGCAAAGGAAACATGCAGACAACCATAGCATGTGCATGTATGCATGTGTGTGTGTGTGTGTGTAGCTGCAGGCAGGGACAGCAGCAATTGCTGCCGGTGACAAATGCCGGCTCAGCTACACACAAACACGCGCGCGGTGAAGTTTGATGGCATTTGTATTGGTGTATTGCTAAACCGGTTTACCTGTAACAACGAACTTCTCTTTGCTCTTCATTTTTTCTGTTTTTTCGTTGCATCGTAGATTTGAGCGTTTCAAGTGGAGTAACGTTGAGTGTGGACCATATTATTATCTGATTTGGCCACACTATGTTAAGCAAAGGCAGGTGTGGTGGGAGTTCAACGGCAACAGCAACATGTTACGCTATTCACATACACATACACATGCATTGCTTTAGCACTCCCACTAATCCAAAGCGTTTTGCTGCTGTGGTGAAATAAACACACGCACACACACACACATATAAGCTAGCCACCCAGATTCACCACAGTAAAGCATGTTGTAAGTTAGGCTTAGTAGCCTCTCTGTGTTTGTCGTTTTGATTGAATAAATCAAAGATCTTTTTTTAAACCGTTTTCTTCTCCGTTGTCTGTATGCGCAAGAGCAAGAGCGAGCGAGACGGAGAGAGAAGGGAGCTGCACAAGTAATCAGAGTAGGCACTGATATTTACAGTTACTATGTGCGTTCGTGCATATATGCTTATGATCATGCACACACACATATACGTATTGTCGTCAGCGAAGCGTCATTGTTAATTTCACTTGTATCCATGTATGTACAGATGTACATACATATATACATACATATATACATATATGCATATCATACGCCTGAGGGCGGCTCATTCTGCGTGAATTGTTTATCTAATCTTTGGCCTGATTTAGCCCCGGGGTAAAGCGCTCATATAAAGTAATATATGTATATACATATATCTCTATATAACGCTCTGTTGATTTTATGCATATTTATTTATATATTATGGCTGAAAATGTTGCTGATAAATTGCTTTATTAATTGTAGTTGAATTAAGTTCAGTTTTAATCGCTGCTTAGCACATTTGATAAATCTGTATGTGCATATATACATATGTATATGTATGCGTGTGTGTGTTAATGTGTGAGGCGCAGCCTACTCCCAAATCGTGTTCCATTCCATTTGCCATGCCAAGTGCTAAGCGGGGCGTATTAACTAAATTTGATTATGGAACACGCAACAGATCGTCTGTGTGTGTCTGTCTGTCTCTGTGCGTGTGTGTGTGTGTCTCTCTCTCTCTCTCTCTCATATCTGAGTTGAAGTGCGAAACGTCCATATGTTAATTTGTAATTGACATAAATAACGTGAAAACGCTTTATTGAAAAATCAGGCAACATTTGCAGCCAGTCAAGTATTAATAAATATTTCATTAATTGAATTTAATTTAATTTTAATAAAATTAAATTTAAAAAATACAGTTTTTATTGAATTTATTTTAATTTTAATATCATATTATATATAATAAGATAAAAAAAATATTTTAATTTCAATTTATTTTAATTTAGTTTTAATATGAATTTAATTAAATTAATTTTTTATTTTGATTTTATTGAATTTTAATATAATTTAATTTTTATTATTTTTTAATTTAATTTAAAGTGCATTTTAATTTAATCATATATTTTTATATTGATTTTTTTAAAAATTATTTTTATAGAATTTTATTTTATTTTTATAGATTTTTAAAAATTATTTTTATAGATTTTTTTATTTTGTATAGATTATTTTTATTTTTATAGATTTTTTTAATGCATTTTGGTCACATTGCAAATTGATTAACACAGAAAATATATTATTTCAATGCCAAAAAATAAGACTAACAAATCGATACGTACATTGACGTACTTACACATAGACACACATACACATAGTCATGCCTATACATTTTGACAATTAACGCCCCCTCTTTCTGTTGTTTCTCTCACATTAGCGCGCGCTTCCCCCCTTCACTCTCTCTCACTCTCACTCTCTCTAGTCAGCTTAAACTTTCTATTTTGCTTTCTTTAGCTTTAGCAGCTTGTATTACTACACTGTCACGATGCAGAATATGCATTATAGATTTCATATTCTGGATCAGAATTATATACATAAAAAAAAAATAAAATAAAATATTTAGTATAAATATATATTTATGTAAAATATAAATAGGAAATATTTAGAATATTTATGATAAATATTTAATATATTAAAGAATATATATTAAATTCCAGACATCTATCGCTAGGCATTATTTCTCTAATTTTCCACTTCGATGACTCACTCGAAATGAGCTAATTTCTAGCTATATTTGTAGAGATTAGAGTAAACCATAAGTTAAGTACCGTTAACCACAGCCAAAGATTTATTATTATATATATATATATATATATATATATATATATTTATTAAATCTAAATTGAATATTTCTTTAAATTTTTTTTGTTTGTTGTTTGTTTATTTCTCTTTATTTATGGGGTGTATGTACCAGGCACCATTCCACTGATAATTTTGGCTGTTCTTGTACTTTCTTATCGGCCAAGCGAACGAGCGACTCATGCTCAACATTGTACTAAGAATTAAATGCAAGTTGCTCGCTTAAAATAAGCACTAAAATGTATTCAAAATACTAAAGTTTATTTTAACTTTAGAATTTTTCAATTAAAATGGAGTACGAAGTAGCAACATATGGCATTTATAAATTGAATAAAGCTGTATATGAATCCCTCTTCTGACTCCAGCTGTTGGTCCAGAGTCCATTCCCTGACTCCAGCTGAAACAAACATCTAATAAAAGTAGTAAATGAAGTTTCTTATAATTGATAACTTCAACTGAACTGCCCTTGTTAGTTTGTGAGAATCGCAAAGAGAGGCATTTACATGTTAAATGTTAGCAATGGGTAAATTTATGCATGCAAAATCTGTTTAGAAGAAAATAAAATGCTAAAACGTCATTTCTTTGCTTTTAGAGAGAGAGAGAGAGAGAGAGAGAGAACACACGCGTTTGCCTTGTTGCTTTCTTCTTAATTTCTCTTTGTTTCCTTTGTTTGAGTGCATTGCATTTTCACCACATATAGCAGACGCCAAAAAATATATATAATACAAATGATCAAGATAGAGAGTGAGAGAGAGAGAGAGAGAGAGAGAGAGAGTGAGAGAGAGAGAGAGAGATTGTGTTTGTCTGTGTGAGAGTGCTTGCTTAATCGATCGCAAAACCTTGAACTTTTCTCGCCGCTGTTTACACCTCAAGCATTGACCAGACGATCAACGTTTAGTGTGTAGAAGAAGAAACTAATTTGTTAAAGGTTTTTGTTTTTGTTGTTGTTGTTATATTCTATATATTTTTAGTGTGTCAATTGCGTTGTAAATGTGGCTAGCACATGATTATCATGATTAATGATGATGATAATGCTGTTGATTTTTTGGGTTCAGGCTCAGTTGACTAATCTGCAATCAGAGAGTAGCTAGTATAGATGAGTACTTAGTAGCAGCAATTGAATTAATATCTATCGCCTGCTCGCTCTACTCCTTTTGCAGCTCACAAATGTTGGCATCAATCCGAACTCATTCTCATTCAGCACGCTCACAATGGAGTCGGATAAGTTCATCTGTGTGCGTGAGAAGTCGAACGATACCGCTCAGGTGGTTATCATTGATATGAACGATTCATCGAATCCGACACGCCGTCCCATATCAGCGGACTCGGCCATTATGAATCCGGCTAGCAAGGTGATTGCGCTCAAAGGTAAGCAAAGTCCTAACTTATCCATATCATAAACTTGTACTAACTTTAACTCAACTGTGTTATTGCAGCGCAAAAGACACTGCAGATCTTCAACATTGAGATGAAGTCGAAAATGAAGGCGCACACGATGAGCGAGGATGTGGTGTTCTGGAAGTGGATATCGTTGAATACGCTCGCCTTGGTCACCGAGACGAGCGTCTATCATTGGTCCATGGAGGGCGATTCGATGCCGTTGAAGATGTTCGATAGACATTCCTCGCTCAATGGCTGTCAGATAATCAATTACCGTTGCAATGCCTCGCAGCAGTGGCTGCTGCTTGTCGGCATCTCGGCGCTGCCCAGTCGTGTCGCTGGCGCCATGCAGCTGTATTCGGTGGAGCGTAAGGTGTCGCAGGCCATTGAGGGACATGCCGCCAGCTTTGCCACCTTCAAGATCGAGGGCAACAAGGAGCCGACAACGCTCTTCTGCTTCGCCGTGCGCACCGCAACTGGCGGCAAGCTGCACATCATTGAGGTGGGCACGCCGCCGAATGGCAATCAGCCGTTCCCGAAGAAGGCTGTCGACGTATTCTTTCCGCCGGAGGCACAAAACGATTTTCCGGTTGCTATGCAAGTGTCGGCCAAATACGATACCATCTATTTGATAACCAAATATGGATATATCCATTTGTACGATATGGAAACGGCCACGTGCATCTACATGAATCGCATATCGGCCGATACGATTTTTGTGACCGCACCGCACGAGGCCAGCGGCGGCATCATTGGCGTCAATCGCAAGGGCCAAGTGCTCTCCGTGACCGTTGACGAGGAACAGATCATACCCTATATCAATACCGTTCTCCAAAATCCCGATCTCGCCCTCCGCATGGCCGTCCGCAACAATTTGGCTGGCGCCGAGGATCTCTTTGTGCGCAAATTCAATAAGCTCTTTGGTGCCGGGCAGTATGCTGAGGCGGCCAAGGTCGCCGCATTGGCACCCAAGGCCATTCTACGTACGCCGCAGACAATCCAACGTTTCCAGCAGGTGCAAACGCCGGCTGGCTCGACAACGCCGCCGCTCTTGCAATACTTTGGCATCCTGCTCGACCAGGGCAAACTGAACAAGTTTGAATCGTTGGAGCTGTGCCGTCCCGTGCTGCTCCAGGGCAAGAAGCAGCTGTGCGAGAAGTGGCTCAAGGAGGAGAAGCTCGAGTGCAGCGAGGAGCTGGGCGATTTGGTGAAGACATCGGATCTAACCCTCGCTCTGTCCATCTATCTGCGCGCCAATGTGCCCAACAAGGTGATCCAGTGCTTCGCCGAAACGGGTCAATTCCAAAAGATTGTGCTCTACGCCAAGAAGGTCAACTATACGCCCGACTATATATTCCTGTTGCGCTCGGTGATGCGCAGCAATCCGGAACAGGGCGCCGGCTTCGCATCCATGCTGGTGGCCGAGGAGGAGCCGCTGGCCGATATCAATCAGATCGTGGACATCTTCATGGAGCACTCGATGGTGCAGCAGTGCACAGCCTTTCTGCTGGACGCCCTCAAGCATAATCGTCCCGCCGAGGGTGCACTGCAGACGCGTCTGCTCGAAATGAATCTGTTGTCGGCGCCGCAGGTGGCCGACGCGATCTTGGGCAACGCCATGTTCACCCACTACGATCGCGCCCACATCGCCCAGCTGTGCGAGAAGGCCGGACTGCTGCAGCGTGCCCTCGAGCACTATACGGATCTGTATGACATCAAGCGCGCCGTTGTTCACACGCATATGCTGAACGCCGAGTGGCTGGTCAGCTTCTTTGGCACACTGTCCGTGGAGGACTCGCTGGAGTGCCTGAAGGCCATGCTCACCGCCAATCTGCGCCAGAATTTGCAGATTTGTGTCCAGATCGCAACCAAATACCACGAGCAGCTGACAACCAAGGCCCTGATCGATCTGTTCGAGAGCTTCAAGAGCTACGACGGTCTGTTCTACTTCCTGAGCAGCATTGTCAACTTCTCGCAAGATCCCGAGGTGCACTTCAAGTACATTCAGGCGGCGTGCAAAACCAATCAGATCAAGGAGGTGGAGCGCATCTGTCGCGAATCGAATTGCTATAATCCGGAGCGTGTCAAGAACTTCCTGAAGGAGGCCAAGCTGACGGATCAATTGCCCTTGATCATTGTCTGCGATCGATTCGATTTCGTGCACGATCTCGTCCTCTATCTGTATCGCAATAATCTCCAGAAATATATTGAGATCTATGTGCAGAAGGTGAACCCCTCACGCTTGCCGGTCGTCGTGGGCGGTCTGCTCGACGTCGACTGCAGCGAGGATATTATCAAGAACCTCATTCTGGTGGTCAAGGGTCAATTCTCGACGGACGAACTTGTCGAGGAGGTGGAGAAGCGCAATCGCTTGAAGCTGCTGCTGCCCTGGCTGGAGTCGCGCGTCCACGAAGGCTGCGTCGAGCCGGCCACCCACAATGCCCTGGCGAAGATCTACATTGACTCGAACAACAACCCGGAACGTTTCCTCAAGGAGAACCAATACTACGACAGCCGCGTGGTGGGACGCTATTGCGAGAAGCGCGACCCGCACCTGGCCTGCGTGGCCTATGAGCGAGGCCAGTGCGATCGCGAGCTGATCGCCGTCTGCAACGAGAACTCGCTGTTCAAGAGCGAGGCACGCTACCTGGTTGGCCGTCGCGACGCTGAGCTGTGGGCCGAGGTGCTCTCGGAGGCAAATCCGTACAAGCGCCAGCTCATCGATCAGGTGGTGCAGACGGCGCTGTCGGAGACGCAGGATCCCGATGATATCTCCGTGACGGTGAAGGCCTTCATGACCGCCGATTTGCCCAATGAGCTGATCGAGTTGCTCGAAAAGATAATATTGGATTCGTCGGTGTTCAGCGATCATCGCAATCTCCAGAATCTGCTGATCCTGACCGCCATCAAGGCGGATCGCACTCGCGTCATGGACTACATCAATCGGCTGGACAACTACGATGCGCCCGACATCGCCAACATTGCGATCAGCAATCAGCTGTACGAGGAGGCGTTCGCCATCTTCAAGAAGTTCGATGTGAACACCTCGGCCATCCAGGTGCTCATCGATCAGGTCAACAACCTGGAGCGCGCCAACGAGTTTGCCGAGCGCTGCAACGAGCCGGCCGTCTGGTCGCAGTTGGCCAAGGCACAGCTGCAGCAGGGCCTGGTCAAGGAGGCCATCGATTCGTACATCAAGGCCGATGATCCCAGCGCCTATATGGATGTCGTGGATGTCGCCAGCAAAGTGGAGTCCTGGGACGATCTGGTGCGCTATCTGCAAATGGCACGCAAGAAGGCGCGCGAATCGTACATCGAGAGCGAATTGATCTATGCCTACGCGCGCACCGGCCGTCTCGCCGATCTCGAGGAGTTCATCTCGGGCCCGAATCACGCTGACATCCAGAAGATTGGCGATCGCTGCTTCAGCGATGGCATGTACGATGCCGCCAAGCTGCTATACAACAACGTGAGCAACTTCGCCCGGCTGGCCATAACGCTGGTGTATCTGAAGGAGTTCCAGGGCGCCGTCGACTCGGCACGCAAAGCCAACTCGACGCGCACCTGGAAGGAAGTGTGCTTCGCCTGCGTCGATGCCGAGGAGTTCCGCTTGGCCCAGATGTGCGGCCTGCACATTGTCGTCCACGCCGACGAGCTGGAGGACCTGATCAACTACTATCAGAATCGTGGCTACTTCGAGGAGCTGATTGCGCTGCTCGAGTCAGCATTGGGCCTGGAACGCGCCCACATGGGCATGTTCAGCGAATTGGCAATACTCTACTCCAAGTTCAAGCCGTCGAAGATGCGCGAACATCTCGAGCTTTTCTGGTCGCGCGTCAACATACCGAAGGTGCTGCGTGCCGCCGAGTCGGCGCATCTGTGGTCCGAGCTGGTCTTTCTCTACGACAAGTATGAGGAATATGATAACGCTGTGCTCGCCATGATGGCTCATCCCACGGAGGCGTGGCGCGAGGGACACTTCAAGGACATTATCACCAAGGTGGCCAACATTGAGCTCTACTACAAGGCAACCGAATTCTACTTGGAGTTCAAGCCGTTGCTGTTGAACGATATGCTCCTGGTGCTGGCTCCGCGCATGGATCACACCCGTGCCGTCAGCTACTTCTCGAAGACCGGATATCTGCCGCTGGTCAAGCCCTATTTGCGTTCCGTACAATCGCTGAACAACAAGGCCATCAACGAGGCGCTCAACGGGCTCCTCATCGATGAGGAGGACTACCAGGGCCTGCGCAATTCCATCGATGGCTTTGACAACTTCGATACGATTGCGCTGGCGCAGAAGCTGGAGAAGCACGAGCTCACCGAATTCCGTCGCATTGCGGCCTATCTCTACAAAGGTAACGGAAATGATGATGATGAAGGCAAATATATATATATAACTCTCTTGATCGACAGGCAACAATCGCTGGAAGCAGAGCGTTGAGCTGTGCAAAAAGGACAAACTGTACAAGGATGCTATGGAGTATGCTGCCGAATCTGGCAAACAGGAGATTGCCGAGGAGCTGTTGGGCTGGTTCCTGGAGCGCAATGCACACGATTGCTTTGCGGCATGTCTATATCAGGTGAGAGCGATGACTACTCCTTTGTCTAGTTATTCAGTTAACTAGAGTATGTATCTGCTCTACAGTGCTACGACTTGCTGCGTCCCGATGTCATCCTCGAACTGGCATGGAAACACAAAATCATGGACTTTGCCATGCCCTACTTGATACAGGTAATTGACCAACAATTTAACACCAAATAACAGTTATTATAATTGTTGTTTGTTTGCTTTGGCAGGTGCTGCGCGAGTACACCACCAAGGTGGATAAACTGGAGCTGAATGAGGCGCAGCGCGAGAAGGAGGACGACACAACGGAGCATAAAAACATAATACAAATGGAGCCGCAGCTGATGATTACGGCTGGCCCAGCCATGGGCATACCACAGCAATATGCACCCAATTATCCACCTGGTGCGGCGGCAGCAGCAGCAGCGGCAGCGGCAGGACGCAACATGGGCTATCCCTATATGTAGGCATTTAACAACAACAACCACCACAACATAAATGTAGCTGTAACAACAACAACAACAACAACAACAACAACAACAACAACATGAGCAGCAGCAACAACAAACAACAACACTAAACAACAACTGAATGTCGCAATTCATTAACCCTTTGCATGAGCGCCAAAAACGACCAATTTAACAGCAACAAAACACCAACACAACAACAACAACACGCGTAGTGAATTATGTATATATATATATATATATACATATATGTATACACAAAACACAAATATATATATTTATATATTTTTTTGTTCATCACAAACGTTGCCTTTGACAGAAACCATAATTCGGTTAGTTGCTTGTTTTATATGTTTTTTCTTAGTACCCTAGTAAACACTATACATATATATATTTTGAAAACTCTCACAAATTTTTGTTTCTAAACTAAAATTCGTTAATTCTTGATTTTTTGTTGTCACACGCTATCTCTTTCTAATACATGATTTCTCTCTTTCTATTCCCCGTACACAACAGGTACAAAAGCAACTAAGCGAATGCCTAACAACAACAACAGAGCAAAAGCGACAAACAACAAAAGCTTAAAGTAAAAATGAGAAATGAATTAAGAAAGAACAAAGAAGGAAACAACAAAACACTAGTGTTCAGCTAAAGAAAATATTGAATAAACAACAAATGGTCGTAGTTTATTATTATTATTAAAATTATTATATTTTAAGCATAAAAATAAACAAAAGAAATCATTAAACAACACACACACACGTATATACATAAATAAAAAAAAATACAAATTAAATAAATAAAATTTATTAATTATAAACATAAAATGAAAAAAGCATAAAAATTAAAAACAATAACGGAGCATTATATACACACACAAAAAGCACCTTTTGCAATTAGCAAAAAAAAAAATAAATAAATAAATAAAAAAAATTAAGAAAAAAAACAAAGGAAACTTTAAAAATTTTTATGAAAATGCAGATGCAGGCACAGTTAATGTTTAAAATGTATTTAATTAAATAAGCAACAATTTGGCGAGCGATTCGAGGACGAAGCAGCAGCAGCAACAGCGAATGGTGTAAACTAGACAAATTCACCACGCGCAAAGCAAATTTGCCAAATCTCACCACACCACACTACACACAAATGCTGAAAACTGAACGAAATTTAAAGAAATTGTAATTGTTTGTATAAAAAAAAGAAAGAAAAAAAGAAGGAAGGCAAAAACGAAACACACGAAAAACATTCTACTAATTAAAGAAGTAAAGATTTTAACTTAAAGCAAATTATATTAAATTTATGTGAAATGGGCAAACAAAATTATAAAACGAAAAACAATATTTATATGAAAAACGAGAGTTAAAAAATAATAATATTATATTTATAAATATACATATGCATATATGTATGTGTGTATATTGAATAATAATAAGAATGCAAACGTTAACACATAATTTTAAATTTAGAAATTTCTTGCGTTCCACAAAACGATCGACGATCCATATACATAAATGTATGCAGATATATATATATACTGATTATATATATATATTTATGTATATATATGTGCATACTCACTAGTAAACTTTCCAATTCGCATAACGAATCAAGCAAAAAAACAATTAAGGCGAAATTCAATTCGAACTATTATTATATGCTAACGGTATATAAATATTAATAGAAAATATTATAAAAAAAAACACATGCCACTGCAAGCATATATCCTTTATATATATACATTATGATTTTTTTTTTATTATTTAAATAATATTTTTCTGCCCAATCATCGTACGTAAAATATTCTTTAATTCCTGAATAACTGAATAACTCATAATTATGTTTCAAATTCAAAGAGTGTACCTAATTATTTCTCTCATTATTTTTGCATTTTTTTTGTTATATATATATATACAAAAAATATATATATAATAAAATTCTCTTTTTTTGTATGTTTGCATGTTGAATGTCTGATTTCAGTTTGATATCGCTGAGCAGCGATATATTGATTATATGAATAAATATATATATATACAAATATATATATACCGATCATTATTGTACTATTATGATTATTATTATTATTGTCTATTAATATTATTTTGTGTAATTGCTATTATTATATACATATTGAAAATATACAAAATATAAATTACATTTAAAAATCAATTGTCTCACTTGTCTTTCACTAAACCGAAAATAAATATAAAATATTCCTTGAAACTTTCTAAACCGCAACATTTGAACATGCTGTTGTCCCGCTCAAATTCAAATGAATGCGGCGACACCTGTCGACAATTGCAGATAGCTCGCTTCGCTAACATGAGTGAGCACTGTAAGCGACGCTTATCGATAGCTCTGCAAAACAGCAACCCTGTAAACCGGCTAGTAAGTAAACAGTGTCAAAAAACTCATTTGCTGACATCCGTGTATTTACAAAGAAATATAATCACAACAAATTCCTCTGGTTTGCAGTTTTATAAACTGTTAGATTGTCATCTAACCATTTGCAACTTAAATGCAATATAAAAATAAAGGCGCGCTATGTTAAAAAGAACAATAAGACCACCGAGTAACAGCACCATAACAGGAGAGTAACAGACGGGCTTGTGACGTCACAAAATGTCAATATAGTACTTCAAATATGGTATTTGTGAGTTTAAATTGTTCTAGTTTAAGTGCAAACATATATTGTGATTATTCTCTGTATTTGGCGAGCTTGCGTGCACAAATTTAATATATGTGTGCACCTGTTAAAATTAAAATGTGACGTCACAAGCGCATACTTTTGCGCGCTCAGAGAACGCTGAATAACGGCTGGTGCAGCGGCGTAACCTCGATGGACTACGAACGTGTGCTGTTATTTTTTTGTTGTTTTCAGTTTATGTCTTGTTGGATTTTTGCCGTGAACGGACAACGACGTCGCGCGACCGACGGGCCAACAATTGCATTTTGTTGTTTTTTTTTCGTGTGTGTGCCGCGGTGTTGCGTTTGAAATACGCGTATTTACTTGATCGCGCGTATCAAAATGGCAGCAGCAGCCGCCGCAGCAGCAGCAGCTGAAATTATGCAATGAAGTGTGTAATTTTGTTGCTTTAATTATTTCCCTCTTTTTTTTCATATTTTTTTGCATTTTTTTCTCCCGTTTTGTGAAATACACATGTGAGAAAAAAAAGTCGGTGCAAATTGGCAAAACTATTCGACAACAACGGCAAAAAGAATAAGATCTTAAATCATAAAAAATAAATATAAATATAAACAACGCAAATATGCAGTGCAATTTCAGTTGTTGAAGGCATGTGTGTGTGTATGTGAGTGTGTGTGTGTGCATGCATGTGTGTGTCTGTGTATTGTGTATGCCGAACTGAACGCGCCTTTGTAGTTGATGTCGCGCAACCAGTTTTTTTTACGTACATATTCAACAAGTTTCTGCTAAAAACGACGGCGAATGCATGCTTGTGTGTGTGTGTGTGTGTGTGTGTGCGAGTGTCAGAGTGTTTAGTGTGCGTGTGTATGTGAGCGAAATTTGATTTTTAGCAAATGAAATTAGTTGCAGCAAACGGAAACCAAAAAGTAACTGCAAACCAAAGTCAAATTGCAGCAGCAAAATAACCACAACAACAACAGCAACAACGAAAACAATATAGAAAGCAGGGCAGCCAACAGCGGCCGCCGCCACATGAATTTCGCTATAAATATTTGCGTTTATGCAGCGCCCGTTCACGATCAGGGCACGATCGGCCCATTGTTCATATTGCAATTATGCATTTGCATTCCAATAGAATAGAAAGTTCAATAAGCACAAATTTCCCAAATCGCAAATTTCTATTTGTGCATACCAAGTAATGCACAACAATAGATATTGTGGTAACGTGCAACGCATAAACATTTTCGGCTGCATCTGTGCGTGAGTGGCTGGCTGAGTGAGCGAGCAAGTGAGCAAGTGAGCGCGTGAGCCGCTCTTTTTGCGCCGCTTAGCCAGCGCACTCTCTCACTCTTGGGTCGTTGGCGCTGCTGTTATTGCCTACATCGTCGTTGTTGTTGTTGTTGTGTCTGCTGCTGCTGCACTCTTCATATGCATTTGAAAAAAAGTTAGTACTACAAGCAATTATTTTTTACTGCCTTTCCACGTTTGTGGTTTGCTTTGCTTTGCTTTGCTCGTTTTTGTTTTTATTTCTATATGTGTGTTTTTTTTTTTTTATTATTATTATTAATTTTTTGTTGCTTGTCTTTTTGCCATGTGTTTGTTATAATAAAGACGGCAGCCGTTTATTAATGTTATTGTTATTGTTTACACAGTCGTTTACATACATACATACACGCATATTTACATACATACATACATATATGTATACACATCATTGCCTCAGCTGTGTTTTGTTTTGCTTCAATGGAAAAGCCCGTTTTTTTTTATGTGATTTCCATTATTACTATTATTATTATTATTATATTTTTGTATGTGCTTGTATGCATGTGCCTTGTGTGTGTGTGTGTATTAATTATAATTCCTTTTGTTTTTACAGTGCATTTCTTTCGTTTGACAAAATAATTTAAAAATATTTAAAAAAAAAGTGCAAAAAATATTAAAAAAATATAAAAAAAAAAAACAGAATTATCCAAATATATATATAAATATTATTAAATGGAATAATTTTTGTTTTTGCTTAAAATTATGAAGCAGACGCAACACAAAAATAATTACAATAATAACAATATTAATAATATTAATTTTAATACAAACATAAATACTAATGAGCCGCCAACAGCGAATACTAATAAAAAGAAATATTACAACAACAACAACAACAATTATAACGCAACAGTTACTAACAAACAACAAAGCGACACGGCGACAACAACTGCAACAACAGCAACAACAGCAACAGCCGCAACAGCAACAGTTGCAGCAAAAAGCAAATTAAAAAACAAACACATTTACTTTGTGCGGCGTCGCTTTCGGCGCAGCAATTCCAACGCCTCTCAAAACCATATCAACAACAACAGCAACAACAACAACAACAGCAGCAGCAACACTAACAACAACAATATCAATATCAACAATAAGTTTAAGCATAAAACAAATTTCATCAGCAGCAGCAGCAACAGCGGCAGCGCAGCAAAGTCAACAACTGCAGCAGCAAAGCTAAAAACAAAAACAAAAACAAAAACAACAAAAATGGGCGGCGGCAAAGACATACGCCGCGGCCTGGAGCCTTTGGAATTTGAGGAATGCATCGTCGATAGTCCCGAGTTTCGTGATAATTTGAATCGTCACGAAAAGGAATTGGATCACACTAGTCAGCAGATCAAGCGCATTATCAAAGAGGTTAAAGATCTAATGAGTGCCGCTAAAGGTGAGTACAACAATCACACACACATACATACATACAGACAAATGCTAAACTCTTAATGTTATGCTCGCCCTCTCGCTCGCACTCGCACTCGCACTCGCGCTGTTAGTGCTCAAGCGAACGTGCGCTCTCGTGCGTGAGAATGCGCTCGCTCTATGTGTAGATGTGTGTGTGTGTGTGTTTGTCGCTGCCTGTCAAGGTCAACCAGTAGCGCAAATAAAACCAACAAACAATACAAAAGCAACACGATTCCCAAGTAGGCAGGGCCACAGAGACACACAGAGAGAGAGAGAGAGAGAGAGAGAGAGGGTGAGAGGGAGAGTTGGGTTAGAGTTAGAGCTCACATAGAATCAATTGGGAACATGCACATTTTAACGGCAGTTTTACTCTTTTTACAGTTGTCACACACACACACACACACACATACATATACATATGTATGCGTGTGTGTAATTTATTAATCGAGAACCGATTGCATGTTTATTGTTCGTTTTTGTTGTTGCTGCACTAAAACTACACAACAATTGCAGTACAGCAACAGGTGCAGGCAGCTGCTCGCAGCATGCAAATGTATTTACACACACACATACATACATCTGTGTGTGTGTGTGTGTGTGGGTCTCTGCTAGTTGCATAAAAACCTTTATGTCTATTGATCAAGTCAATGCGGTTTCACAGCCTTAGTTCTGTGCTCAGGTGTAAATACAATGTACAGTAAACACTCGTCATGAGAGAAATATGAGAGTTGTTGTTTGATATTTATTATAAATATGATATACATATGTGTTACATAATATAAATAAATATATAATAAATTTCAAATATATTTAATATGTTATATATTACATAATTTAAAATTTATAATGTAAAATTTAAAATAAAAAAAAAAAAAAAAAATAAAATTAAAATAAAAAAATTAAAAAATAAATTAAAATTAAAATAAATTTTTTTAATTTAAAATAAAATTAAAAAAAAAATTAAATTAAAATTAAAAACATTTTACATTAAAATTAAAAAAATAAATAAATAAAAAAAAACAATTTAAAAAGAAGTAAAATAAAAAGTGTTCTAAAAATAAAATAAAATAAAAAACCAATTTCTAAAAAATTAAAAAAAGTAAATAAAAAACAATTGTCTAATAAATAAAAAAAAACAATTTTTTTATTAGCAAAAATTCTATAAATATAATTTCCACTTTTAAAATTTCTACCTTTTTTTCCCATATTAATTTTTTTTAAATATTTGTCCAATTTTTATAGCTTTCTTTATGGTTTAAAGTTTACTTTCCACCTGCATTCCATGGCTGCAAACAGAATTTGAATTTATAGTTTTTTTTTTTTACTTCTTGTTTTGCCTCAAACAGTTGTCAAACAGTTCAGTGATTCACGCTTAATTTATGGCGCACAGGTTGACCACACCCAAGTCCAAGTTCAAGTTGATTAAAAATAAGTCAATAGCGATCGTGCCAGAGCGTACTTATATATATATATATAGAAACCTATATATATATATGTACATATATCGATAGAGGGGCAATCTTATCGATGTGCAGTACAAGCATTTTTGCATGCAATTGCGCACGGTACTGTACTTGGGGCTATCGCAACAAGGGATCGGATCGTATTGAAGTGTGTTTGGCTGCTTTTTATACTTTTTGTTTGTACGATAAGCACGCCTCAAGCAGTTGACCATTTAGTTAACGTTGAGGTTAACCTTGGCTACGACTAATTATGTAAGCACATAATAATAATAAAACTTGTGCCAGCGCTATCTGACATTAATGTGGGGGGCTGTCTATGCCGATATGGATTTCGATTTCAATTTCAATTTCCCATAAGGCAACAAGTCGCGTCGCGTCGCGTCGCGACGTGTCGCATTGACGCACTGACCACCATATAAAGTTAGCTCAGCTGCAAAATGTAATGTAAATACCCTGTAAGCCAGGCTGTTTGAGTTGGTTGTGTAAGCAGTACGAGTTGAGGAAACTCTGAGAAAATAAACAGATATAATACTCGCTCATAATATCAAATTAGTTGACTAAGTTTTAGTTAATCTCTGGAAGGAATTTGCCGTAAATTTGGAGCTCTAGTTGCAAAACTTGGGATGATATAGATATATAGATATAAACTATATAGTTCTATGTGATGGCAGTATATATACAAAATTTCTAGTTTCTAGCTTTTATAGTTTTCGAGATATAGCCAAATTTGTAGAAATATAGATGGTTTCTAATACCGATTTTCCTTACTGGGCAACAGATCTTATGTGGAAAGAGTTCTAGTTTTACACGATTTGCCACGCCCTTAGTGGGCGTATTGGGAAAAGTTCTTACTTCTATAAGCTCCCAATTTCCAGCCTTTAGCTTCTTTCCTTGATCTCAAAACCAATATACTCTCTGCGTTCTCACCTAGCAAACGTGCATAGGAAACAGAGTTTACACGACTGCTACTGATACTTTGTAATTGACCAAATACAAGGTATTTGTGACAAGTGAGTTGGTTGATTAACTGACTGATTAACTGATTGATGTCTGAGCTGTAAACATATATGGAAACGATATGTACAATTAATAGCTCGTGTTGCATAAACAATGTTGTTTGTCGCTTGCTGCAGTTGAATGTTGTCACACACACACACACACACGCACACCAGTTTCAATGGCATTGAACGCATTGAACGAAAATGCCAAAATCACAGCAAATCAAGTCCAAGTTTGAGTTACACTCAAATACACTCGAAACACACTCGGAGACATTCAGTTTGCCTTTTGAGTACTCGCTTCGTTTCGTAGTTGTTGCTCATTTGTTGTTTTCGGCTTTGTCAGCTTCATTAGCTTCATAAGGTTTGTCACCTTTTGCCATGTTTGCTCGAGCTAAATAGACAGAGCGACACCCCAAGCAAATACGAATCAGGCAAGAGTCGGCACCGGAGACAGTTGGATAACGACTAGAAGATACTCCATATAGGCAGGTACATATATACATACATATATATGCTAGTCAACAAAGGCTCTTCGTCGTTAAATACCCTATAATAATCAATAGTTAGAGCATACATAGTTTTGTAGTAAACATTCCACAGATTCGCCAAATCAACGTCGAGAACTCGATTCGTGTTGTTTATTTTGTAAACAGTTTTTGAAGCATTGATTGTGCTCTCGAGCTCACTCTCGCTAGGCGAGCAGCTCTATATATGGGTCAATGTGACAAATTTGATTATAAAGCAACGACAAAAAAAAAAACAGTCGAATCACTTATATATACACATATATATTTAGTTATCAAACTACAAGGCTAGTTTCAAATGCAAATGCCCAAAAAAATAAATAAACAAACAACAAATATAAAGTCCACAGCGACCTTCAGAAATTGTTCTGTTGGGCGTGGCACGTGGAGGAGAGTCTGAAAAGCCAGTTCTCTCGAAAGTGTTCTAGTTTATGGCCAAGCAAAAATAGCATCGAGTCGAGATCGGCCACAAGCTCCCAGCCATTTGCATATGAATGATGATTATGTTGGCTTTAACAGCAGCTCATCAAAATTATCTAACGCGAATGATCAGCAGAAAGAAGATGCTGCACCCATTCAGCTTCAGCTTTGGATTCTGATTCAGATCTCAAGTATATTTAGCTGTAAGCGACTCATTTCGATTTCTATATAATCGGCTAAGCTCTTTCATTCAGCTTTAATCCACATTGATATGATTTTCTGTTGAGTTGATCAACAATGAATAGCTGTACTCCTTTCTCTCTCTCTCTCTCTCTAGTTTGTCTTCATTTCTGAATATATTATTAGTCATTGGCATAGTTCTAGCTCGAAATACTGTATCATATGAAGCTATAGCAACTGCATAGAAATAATTTAATTCGGTAGTACGAATGAGAAGTCTTTAATACTTTGTGTATGCAAATATTAGAAAAAAATATAATAAAATATATACAATATATATACATATATATATATATCTATATATATATATATATATATATATATATATATATATATATATATATATATATATATTTATATATATATATATATATATATATATATATATATATATATATATATATATATATATATATAAAATTCTAAATAAATGTAAAATAAAAACTATTTTAAAATATAAAATAAAATAAAAAATATTATAAAATATAGAAACATATAAAATAAACTAAATAATACTGTATTAAATAAAATTTTGAATAAAAATATATAATAAAACATAACAAAAATGTTAAATCAAATATAAATTTTTTAAAATAAATTTTAAAAACATTTAAAATAAAATATACAAAAATTAAAAAAAAAAACATTAAAAAAAAATTAAAATAAAATAAAAAACATTTAAAATAAAAAAAAAATAAAATAAAATATAAAAAAGTATAAAATAAAATATATTTTATTGTATGTTTCTATATTTTATTATATATTTTTATAAAATGTAGAAACATACAATAAAGTATAAATAAAAAAAAAAACAAAAATATATTAAACTATAAAAAAAAATATTAAAATTTAAAATAAAATATAAAAAATATTAAATAAATTTTTAAAAATATTCTACAATTTTATATAAATTTTTAATAAAAAATAAAATGAGTAAGATATCTAGCTCTAGGTCTGTTGGTCTTGCTGAGTAGGTCCAATAGCTTACCCCATATACACCTTCATACTATAAAAGATATATAATTTTTCTGTTTTTATATGCCACGCCCCTCTTTTATTAGACTAGAGTCTACAGCTTAGAGTTAGCACTCCATATATGCTCTTTGGTCAAACGGCATACTCCTCTTTTGGCTTCATGAGCGAGCATTGAATCATCTAAACGCTGACGCTGAGCAATTTAATATAAATGTAAACAATATGTGCATATATATGTGCTTGTGTGTGTTATGTGTGTGTGTGTGTGTGTGTTGTGTATGCAAAATGTTAACGGCTTTTCAGCGCTGTGGTTATGTGTGCATAAAATTTGATCGCTTGGCTTGTTTGAAATGCGATCAATCTTTCGGCCACCAAAAGCAACAATTTTTTTTTTTTGTATTTTGGCCATATACGTGCACACAACAATACACACACACATATGTACATACAAATATATATATATATATATATATATATATGCTATATATTTCTATATGTATTGTGATATCCGGCGCTGAAACTAAACAACGCATCGTTTTTACATTTGAATTTGGTATGAATCATTTGATTTTTTATACCCTGTAGCCAATTAAAAATGAATAAAAAAGAGACAATATACATATATGTATATAAAAAGTCGAGGGTACCATAAAGTGGCGCAACTTGCTGCAAAGCAAAACAGTTGACTCCATTGATGTTACCTGCTTATCTGATCGAGGCAAGAAAATAATGCCAAACTGAATGCGAAATGGTTCTTAACTTGTTCAGCTTTTCGAAGGAATTTTCAACTGTATAGAGAAGTTATTTAGAAATATTTGTGTCTATAGGGTATCTGCTGAGCTGAGCATCTTCGACTAGATCACTTTTGATTTTTTTCGGTTTTCGTTGTTGGCTTTCAGCTTGAGAAATCGGTTTTTGCCGCCCCCTGCCGCATGGCCAAGAAACCAGTTTCTGTTCGAAACGCCGCAGCTTATCAGCTACAGCCCAGCCACAACATTCTTCATCTCTCTCACTTTGCCTGCCTCTCCTTCTGCTTCTCTCTCTCTCTCTCTCTCTCTCTCTCTCTCTCTTTCACTGTCTGTCTGAGGCGCGCAAAGAAAGACACGCAAAGATACAAAATACAGAATGATCGATTAGCGGCGCGTAAGTTACTTTAGATAAGCCATAGAAGTGGCGGTGCTTGTTGATTGACAAGCGCTAGACCCACCCGCCCCCCTGCCCACACCCCTTGGCATATGACGCACCTATGGAGCTGACTGGCTGGCTGGCAGTCGGCTTGTCTAACTGCGGGTATCGCGTCTCGATCACTATGCGGCCGAGGCCTCCCCATTGGATACTAAAATGCGTGTACGTATCTCTTTAGCCGAGCTAATCAGTGCATTAGTCGATTAACAATTACGAGCTGTCCCCCATCCCAAATACCCACATTTCCCATTTCCCAATTTCCCAATTCACTTTTACCCTTTGCTCTCAGCGCTGTGTCAAAAGCTACAAAAGGTATTTGCCTCTGGCTGGCTAAAACCTGAAAACTCTTGTCTTAAGCGAGTTCCTTTAGATTTTTGCTATTGAAACAGTCTTTAGATGAATTTAGTGATTATCGATAAGTTAAGCTATCGATAGCCAAAGAGAGAACTAGAATAATGACAATGCTCTTCAAGAGTAAGATAAGAGATAGATTCATTTGTAGCTATACTATATTTGTTATCGCTAATGTTATCGTGCTTATCGATACATTTGGGAAAACTATCGAAATGGTGTACAGAGCGTCGCTGTTGCCTCTATAATGCACAGTTATTTGCACCTGGCGACGTGCGTGTGGTATCTTCTGGTCGTGCACTTTCGACTAGAGTGCTCTGCTCTTGTTCCCCTTCTTCATTATTTTTTCTTAGTTTTTAATTTTTTGTTTGTTTGTTTGTTTGTGAGTTTATTAAGTTACTACCCACACCTGACAAATCGCGTTTCTTTCTTGATTTTTTACCTGTTGCTTTGGCCGGGTTTTGGGGCACAGCTATTTAAAGTCTGCGACAGACACGCAACGCGATTGTTTGGCTCATCGTTTTTTTTTTTTTGTGAATTGGTTAATTTTGAAGGTGCCGCGAGTCGAGAGCACGAAGAGACATACTCTCTCTGTATATATAATATATAAATATTTATTTAATTTATATATATTTTTAGCTGAATCTTAAACACAAAATAAATATATACAGTGCAGCTTTTAGCACTTTTAAATGGCAGTTATCGATATCAACTATATAGACATAATCTAATCTGCGATCTGCTAGCTATGTACTATAGATCATTCATATTTATTATGATTTATATGTTTTTGGACGTATCTTCTGCGGCAATTCGCAACGATATGTCTATGTATTGTCATTGATCGATATTTATCGATTTGTGAAATTGCTCTGCTTGTGGCATGCGCTGATTACGTAATGCCCATATCATTTGAGTTATCGATAAGACATACTTAGGATATCATCAGTAATAATCATTCGATAAGTTAGCACTTGAAAGCGAAATGCCTCAGTCGCAGTCGCAGTCGCAGCGATTGATATTCAGCGCTTGGCAAAGTAAAGCCAGGTTAAATATTTGCTCGAACGCCTGCTCCACATACAGATACAAATGCAAATGCAAACACAAATACTCGAGCACATCAATGATATATATGTATATGTATATGTATATGTATATGTATATGTATATGTATATGTATATGTATATATATTTGTGTTTAATTTTTGCACTTATCGAATTTCGCACTTGCACAGTCGTATCACTTGAGCTTAAAGAGTTTCATTTGCCTTACGGCAGCATTATTTATGTTTCTGTCATAGCGACAAAAAGTCTTTTGGGTTTTATGACAGGTCCGCAAAAGCTTTTTGGCCAAACTGTTTGCAGTTCTCTTCTTTTTTTTTGTATTCTTCAAAAGAGTAGCAAAGTACACACATATACATATATTTATATAAATATAAATAATGTAATCTCATTTGAGAGATAAGATAATTACAATCTTCAACTTAACAAAGTTCTAGGCATTAAAGGCAGCCCAAAACTAAATTGTGTACAAAAGAATTCCATTCAAAGCGAGTCGCTTAGCTCGCCCAACAACAACAGCTCAAAGAAGTCGCTTCTGCGAAACGATAAAAAACCAAACGTATCTTTTGCTTGTTTTGCCTTTGGCTTTTGAAGTTGACAGCGAGCCAGCCAGCCCTTGGCTACCGAGAACTAAACCCAATAACAAATTGACGAAAGCAAAAAGATGCTCAGCGAGAATGCGCAATGAGATTCATTTGAACTAAACCAAATCATTGGAAATCAAATAAAAATCATGGCAAATAGGGCTTGTTTGACTGTCGTTTTACTCGCTCACTAGAGAGAGAGAGAGAGAGAGAGAGAGAGACACTGCTGAAAGATATATATAAAAGTAGCTCTGAAAGTATGGTAGAAGCTACAAGCAGCAGCAAATCTAATACACTCTTTTCACTCTTGGGAACGAGCAATGATATTTCTTCAGTTAATTCATTGAACTCTTTAATTTCTCTCTCTTCGCATTCGAAAACGTTTCATCTTTATATAAAAGCCAAATAAATTCGTTAGTCAATGTTTGGCATAAAATTGGGAATTGATCGACGCTCGAACACGATTCGAAAGAAACAAGAAAATTTTCTAGCTACATTTTTGTGGCTATTTTTTTTTTTTTTTTAGCAAACTTTCTAAACGCAAACTTAATTCTGTATGAAGGAATATGCGAGTTGACATATTAAAAAAATATAAAAAAAATATTAAAAAAATATTTAAAAAAATGTTAAAAAATATTTAAAAAATACTAAAAAATATTTATTATTAAAAAAAATATTTAAAAAATATTTATTATTAAAAAATATAAAAAAAATACAAAAAATTGATAGAATTTTGAACTGAAGTTATATAAGCAAAGAAAAATAATTCCTAATTTAATTAATTTTATAATATATTTCTCTTAAATTATGAACTCCATTTTTGTTTATTTAATTTTAATTTTTATAAATTTTATTTAATTTTTATTATATATTTTATATTCATTTTATATTATATTTTTATATTTCATAAAAATATATCTTGAAATTAGTTTACAAAAATCAAGAACTTATAGAAAGTATATATTATATATTTCCTAAAAAATCTATCATAAATATTTCAAAAATATTTCATATACAAAATTTATTAAACTATAATATTTAGTTTAAGATTAAATTGAAAACTTTGTAAAACAGTTTGATATGTTACGTCAACGCGTTTATTTATTTATTTAGTTTTTGCGATGATAAAATTACACTTTCGATTAGATTAAAGCCCTGCCTTGGCTGGCAAAGATAGAAAACGCCTATTTCTGTAGACTCGGCGCCATCTGGGCATTGTTAATGATGCGCTCTGCGGAAAAGGCATTAAGACAAAGGCCGCCACTAAAAGCTAATCAAAAAGCGGAGAGCGAGAAACAGACTTCTTTTAATGTGAAAGTGACAAATGCTTGGGACGGCGGGACAGTCGGACATGCTTATTTAGAGATAGATGTGGAGAAAGAGAGGTGAGAAAGAAGAGTTGAGACTAGCCGGGCATAGTTAAGCTTCACCTGTGCTCGCTCGCCAATAATGAAGTTGATAATGCTGCTGCTGATGCTGTTGATCTTGGGTGTTAGTCATCGCAGTCACGAGATGATCATTATCGTGTTTAGTGGCATCCAAAAGCCATTGGCTCATAAATATCAAAAGCCAAATAACAAGAAAAACCATATGACTCCACAATCTCTGGCGGCCACGCAACGTACAATGAACGGAGTGAAATGATAAAAAAAAAAAATGTATATAAATTATATATACATATAAAAATATATATATAAGCAGATGAAAGAAATAATTACGCTCTAGTCGACTATAAGTTGAGCTGTTTTCCAGGCTGGGATTTGCCTGCGATATCAATCATCAAATTCGTATATCGATAATTATCGATTTACATAGAAATTCAGTTGTAGCCTTTGTGACAAACTGACTATAACAAAATATGTATATATGTACATTGTATATATACAACAGGTATGAAGACCTATTCATTGGTCGGTTACACACCCTGTCATAATACCAGATATACAGACATATATATATATATAGGGTATTATAATTGTTGCAGTTGCAAACTGATGTCAACAGCAGCAAGAACGCTAAACCCTTTGCCTTGTCCTTGGCCCGAGAGTTTATTTTGTTTTGTTTTGTTTTCTTTTTCGGTCTTGGGCATGCAACACACCCAACACAACACACACACACACGCACGCGCCGATCCGGCAAAGTTGTCTTAAGCCGATTTGTTGCAATTAAAACGTATAAAATATATTTGTTTGTCCCCAGTAGTGACCCAAGCGGCTTTTGGGGCGTGGTAATTGTAGACGACAAATGTAGCAAGTATGGCAGCAGTCGAAGCATGAAATGTATTTTGTACAATGTTTATTATAGGATCAAATGTCTCGATTCATCACTGGGCTTGAGCTTGGAAAGAGAGAGAGAGAGAGAGAGAGAGAGAGAGAGAGAGAGTGAGAGAGGGAGAGCAAAGGTTTTTAAAGTGCTGAATCTGAATTTGAATTGACCCGAAACTCTTTTACGAAAGAGTTTTGAAGTGGATGAGTAGCGGTTGCTGATACCCTAACTCTTGCTTTTATGGAGAGTGTTCGACTGGGAAATACCCGCACCCAGCGCAGAGTTGCCTAAAGTGGATGAGTAGAAGTTGCTGATACCCTAACTCTTGCTTAAGTAAGTAGGAGTGCTTTTATGGGAAGTGTTCGACTGGGAAATACCCGCACCCAGCGCAGAGTTGCTGATATTAATGCTGAACATGTTTAGCTCGTGGATAATCTCGTCTTATTTCATATTCCTTAGCAGATCAGCGCTATATTATAATATACTATTTGAATATTGTGACTTGGTTTGCTTATGTATCTCTTTTGGTTAATTTAATCGTTCGCGAATCAGCGACAATTGGAGCGAGCAAGTTTTGTGTTTCGTGTGCTTAAAGGCTATAATCAACTTACCAAACAAGTAACGTGGCAAATAACTAACTAGTTAACTACTTAATTATATATGTTGTTGTTGTTGTTGTTGTTGTTTTGTAATTTCAACAACAACATCAATTTAATTTATTATACAAATGCGATGACATTTGCATGACTACCAAAAACAGAGGAAAAATTGTTGTTACAGCCAGTGCAGAGCGGCGGCAGCGGCGGCGGCGGCGGCGACGGCTAATTGTGGCATACGAACACAGATTGCGTCTGGCATAACTCTCATTCACTTAGTCACTTAGTCAGTTTGTCACACACACATTGAACATAAGGGTTTCGAGCGAGTAATATCCAAAGACGATTTCGTAAACCATATGCCAAAAGCCAGCAAAAGCAGCTTGAAGAAATATATGGAAATAACTGAGAACAGTTAACAAGTCGACTGGGAGATACTCTAACTATTGAGTAGGCTATGTTGTGGAGCTGATATTTATATTATATAATAAATATAAATAAATTTATATTTACTTGTAATATTTCCTAATATTTGGGCAGCTGTTTTGTGTTATCGATAACATTGCTAAAGATGTTACTACACTTAAAGCCTTAAAATATCAGAAAAATATTTGGTTAATTCTTAAACTACTATGAATTGAAGTATTTCATATATGCTCAATATGAAAGTGATCAAAAGTGTATACTATATATTCCAAAATATCTATCTTAATGTTAGACCAACTTTCGTTCAGACCAACTCGAAAAGTTCTGTTTAGCTTCGAATGCAGCTGATGAAAAGGCTTCGAAAAAAGTTGACTAAATTCTGTTGGCTTGTGTAATTTACAGCTTCCATAAAGGGCATGTACTTAAAAAATGTATATACATATATATATATAAAAATAGGGAAAGATGCACACAACAACAAAATGTTAAAACAATTTTCTTGTAAACAGCGAACAACATTTCCGCATGAGATATACACACAACAGAGAGAAAGAGAGGGAGGGAGAGAGAGAGAGCCACAACAGATCTCTGGGAATTTGTACTTTACATCTTTCACCATGTTGTAAGTTGTAACTTGAACGTTTTGTTGCTTGTAAAGTTGTTGCTGTTGTTGCTGTTGTTGCCATTGTCATTTGTGAATTTAGAAACTATTGTGTGTTGCTGCTGCTGCTGCTGCTGCTGTTGCTGTTGCTGTTGTTGATATTTATTCAAAATGTCGAAATAAGCGCAACGATTCTCTGGGCTCGCTTGAAATATTTTTATTAATAATTGGTCAATCGGTAAATAATATGATATGGCCAACAGATGCGTGCAGTTCGTGCCAATGAATGAATGTTTCAGCACTTGAGATGAAATGAAACGAAATGAATTGAAGAGAACAAAACAAAAACAAAAACAAAAAAAAAGAAAGAAAACCAAAAAGTTGAGAATTTATAATAACAACGAGCGCTGAAAAATGTATATTTAAGTATACAAAAATCGATTGGTAAAAATAACACAGAAGCATGAATTTCAAATATGTCGATAAAGGGCTCTGACGCAAATGCAAACGAATCAATTCGGCTCCTGTATAAATAAATCACGGCCTTTATGCAATGCGAAAAGAATATGGGCGAATCATATATGAGAACTAACAAACATATGCCAGTGTTGGTTAACGAGTGGGATAGTTGCTGGAGAGGGAGAAGGTAGGTTAAAGGCTTGAGCAAACTTAGATCTATGCTGGGCATGTAAGAAAACTAAGTAGAGCATATGTTTTACAGTGTTGGTAAACGTGTGCTAAGCGAAGGTTACTTAGACAGACAAAAGAGCTTGATTAAGTACTTGCGAAACCTTAATGCATGCTAACACTATAATAAGGAAAATATACAAAATATGCAGATATTTGTCTAGTGTTGAGAAACGCCTTTCATTTGTTAACAATACTGTTTTTTTTTTATTTGATATTTCATTTGCGAAAACTGGCTAGACTTCTAGCTGTAATATCTTGATAGATTGCCAAACTTTTAATCAATTTGTATAGATTTGCTTTTTGATTATTATTTTTTGTGTTCTTTGGAAAGCACGTCATTATCGCTCTTAAGGTATTACGTCTATTTTAGGGCCGTATAGATAATGTGATCAATTTC
This sequence comes from Drosophila mercatorum, assembly GCA_961210405.1. Classification (NCBI taxonomy): domain Eukaryota; kingdom Metazoa; phylum Arthropoda; class Insecta; order Diptera; family Drosophilidae; genus Drosophila; species Drosophila mercatorum. Next base: position 12,849,094 of record CAUIUS010000001.1, read on the forward strand.
CATTGAAGTGATTAAGAGATAAGTTGAATATTTCCAAATGAGTAGATTGATAAGGTTTGTAAAAGTGCTTAAAATATTATGTATATAAAAGAAACTATTATGAATCACTACCAAATCCATTGAACAATCAATACTGCCTGACTGAAATGTTTAATTACAACCGACTTACAAATGTAAAGCATTTTAAGCGGAAAGTTATCGATAGACATGTTATCGATCAATGAAAATGCAAGGCAAAATACTTGTCGTCTATAATAATAATATTTAATATTTCTTATTATGATAATGCATTAGATTTATTGCTGAGAAAAGTGCAGTCAAAGTTGGCGCTGGCTATAGAAATATATATATGTATATATAGTATATATTAGGAGACATTTGTTAGAGTCAAAAGCATAAATAATGCAAAAAATATGGCTTGTCTGCAGTGTCTATAACTAGTGTATTACTGTAATATGTGCATATATCTAGAGAGGGTATATATGTATGTCTGTCTGTCTCTCTGTCTGTCTGTCTGTCTGTCCGTGTGCGCATATTTATGGCAGCCGCCTCTTATTTGTATTTTGTCGCGTATTTATTTATTTTTCTCAGCTTGCTTTCATCACGAACTCCAGCCACACACACACGCACACACCTACACACATTTACCTAGTCTCTCTCTGTGTCTCTCTGTGTGTGTGTGTATTTGCCTGATAATCGCAAGTGCAGTTGCTTACACACACCAGAGCCGCAGCATCGGCGTGACGTGGGTGCGCCAGCTACATATTACCCCTTCTGCAAGCAGCAGCCCTGGCAAACGCCCCCTTTGGGGCACGCCTCTGCCTCACCCCCTCCCCCACTGCCACTGCTTCTGCACGCCGTTTTATCCCAATACGTGCCATTGCACAAAATGCAAAGTTTTCACCGATTTCTTTCTTTATTTTCATATATATATATTTATATTTATATACATATGTATACATTTTTTTTATATTTTTAATATTTTTCTTTTGTATTAATATATTTGTATACATATATATATATATATATATATATATATTTGTATGTTTATATATATATTTTCTATACATTTTGATTTTGTTGATGTCTGCGCATTCGAATCGCGGATTTATCAACGTTGCGATATTAACACTCGCTTCCTCTCTCTCTCTGCCCTCTCTGCCTCCTCCACTCTCTCTTTCTCTCTTTTTCATGCAACTTGTTGTCAACATCTGTAGAACTTTCCCAAAAACAACAACATTTATATATATTGTTTTTGTTTCTTTATTTGAACAGAAAACATTATTTCGTGTTGTGTGTTTTGCTCCCTTTTCCGTTTTTTGTCATAATATTATCAATAGAAAGTTTCGAAAATCTTGAAAAGTTCAAATCATGGAAAACATATGTTTCTAGTGCCTGATTAAGAATATCTTTTGTGGGCTCTGTAAGGATGTTTTTTTCTGTGGCTGAGTTGGCCCCAAGAGCTGCGAAGTACAGAATAATTTATAATAATAATATATGGTACTAATAACAAGTAAGAAAAGTATAGTCGACACCGCTCGACTAGGGGATACCCTGAACCCTGCGAAGAACCGCTATCCTTGCCTCCCTGATCAAGAATATGTATACTTTATGGTGTCTGCCACGCCTCCTTCTGCCTGTTACATACATTTCATCAAAGACATTATACCCTGATTTCCCACTTTCAATGGGTTCAGAGTATAAAAATAAATAATAAAAAATATCTAATGAAAAAAAGTAATTAGTAATAAATAAAGAATATAAAATATTTATTGAATTACATATCAAAAGGCCTTGATCTCATTAACAAATGTACATATATCTGTGTATAATATCATCTTATATATACAATATTCAATTGCTTATATTGCACACAATTGGAACTATTGCGAAAATGAACACGTAGAAAAGCAAACAGAGAAGAATTAGATTATAAAATACATTAGTCATAAAAAAAGGAATTGAAAGAAAGAAATTAGCTTTTCGATCGCATCGGATCTGATCTAAAATGCAATCGCTATACGCAGAACTACGAAAAAAATCCCAATGAAATTGACGTCAGTGGAAATAAAAGACACGCTAAGGAGCACACACACACACACACACAGACGCACGCACTGGCAGAGATATATACACACACATGCAAATAAAACAAACTAAATTTCCTCAAGTGTTTTAACAATTAGCACTTCATATAAGTAACGGGACGGCCTTCGTCTGCTCTCCAACAATGATATCAAACAAAACCCAAAAAATAGACGAAAAGAAAAAAAAACTACAACAAAGTCTTCAATGGCCATATTTCCGCTTCATGGCAAGAACAACAACAACAACAATAACAAATGAAATTTACCTTCTTTATTTTTTAAATTAGTGCAAATGAAGGCAGCGCAATTTAACAACAAAAACTTTCCCATTTCTTTATATGCAGACACATTAAAAAAACACACACACACGAGCTAAGCAAAATAAAAACAAATTAAAAAACATAAAAAAAAATTTAAAAAAAATATTAAAAAAAAAACGAAATAGATTGAAATAATTTTTTTTATAGATATTTCATTTTGCTTTGTTCGAAAATTTGAGCACAAAATTAAAAGCACTTAAATGGGTAAAGGCAATGCTCATTAAATACCCTGTAAATATGAGATTTGAAATATAAAAAACAAATTTTATGTAAATATGAAATACAAAAAAATACAAAATAAAAAAATAAAATAATATGTACCAAAATAATATACAATATACCAAAATAATATAAAATAAAAAAAATATATAAAATATAAAAAAATATATAAAATATAAAAAAATATATAAAATATAAAAATATAAAATATAAAAAATATATAAAATATAAAAAATATATAAAATATAAAAAATAATATAAAATGTAAAAAATAATCTAAGATAGAAAAATTGAATATAAAAAATAAATGAATATGTATAAAGAAATGAATATAAAAATTAAAAAAATAATATAAAATTTTAAAAATTAATATATAAATAAAAATTAATATAAAAAAACTAATCTAAAAATTAATATAAAAATAAAATAAAATGAATAGAAAATATATTAAAAAAATTAATTTAAAACAAAAAAAAAATAAAAATCAATATAAAAAAAAAATTAATATAAAAAAATCAATATAAAATAAAAAAATTAATATAAAATATAAAAAATAAAATTAAAAATGAAGAAATGAATATAAAATATAAAAACTAAAATATGAAATATAAAATATAAAATATAAAATATAAAATATAAAAACTAAAATATGAAATATAAAATATAAAACAGAAAATATATAATATAAACTTCGCATATCTAGCCACACATGCCCAGTGCTAGGCGCGTGTATTACAGCGTATGCCCACTAAGATGCGAGAATATCTAAACTAAATTTAAATATGCGGCTGGCAGGCGAGCTGCGCGGCGCGGCGCGTAACGCTGCATGCATGTGTTTCGACTCAAATTTGGCGCAAAATTTGTGCGGCAACAATAAGAGAGGGAGGAGCAGCAGCCGCAGCAGCAGCAGCAACCACTGCTGCCGTCTCTGGGTCTGCCCCAATAGCCGAAACAGCAGCAGCAGCAGCAGCAGCGCCTCTGACCAAATGGTTTTTGAGCAGACGTGAAATTCTTTTCAGTTCGTACGCTTCATAGATTTTTCCCAATGTGTACCAAGTGTTTAGCGTTATGCCATGATATGATATAGCACCACACACATGCAGCTCCCCTATACATCTCTTGGCGGCATTCTTTTATCACACATTGAGCCAAAAACAAAAAGTCTTATATATCAATATATATATACGAATACATCGAATACATATATATACACACATATATGTAGTTATATATATATATATATATATCTGTGCTATTGTTCATAACTTTTCGAGAAGTGTTTTGCGGTTTAGCTGGTGGGTGACTAGCGTCTAACAGGTACTTGCTTCATCCAGGTGAACACGCTCGTCGTGCACTGTTCGTATTGCTATTTATAGTTGGCCAGAGTGTTTTATTGATATTTGTGTGTGTGTGTGTGTGTGGATTGCATTTGAAATGCTCTTCAATATTTACAATATTCTGAATAGATCAATGAACTAGGCATGTGTGTGTGTGTGTGTGTGTGTAAGAATTCGAAAACTATTTCAGATTTTTTTGTGATGGATCTTTTGAAAGTCATTTTAGTGATTTATGTTCAACAACTTCCTTGCATAGCTTTTATCTTCTATCAAATTGGCAGTTTCTAATCGTGATAAAATACCAGATCTGGCAGAATATATAATACATATAAGGGCATAGATTTAGTTATAGTTAGGTTTTTTTTAAAGAATATCTTAGCGAAGTATTTATAATGCTGAATCTTTAGATGGGAGGAAAAATAAAGCTAGCTGGATACCTTAAGATGTCTGGTACATATATAGTTATAGTCCGAGTCCTATATGTATAGAGTAGTTTGAGCACATCAAACTCTATATAGCCCTGCCCAATGTATGTGTTCTTTAATGTCTATCTTTAAACAGTTTTTTATAGGAAAACAATTCATATATGAGCTCATGCCGCCATCATATCAGGGCATGGCCCAAAGAATCGCATATCTTTTTAAAATATATATGCTTGTAATATATATATATATATATATATATATATATATATATATATATATATATATATATATATTTATATATATACATGTGTGTGTATGTATTATTTTGTATATTGCTACTTTTGGTTGGCTGCACACACCATATCCACACAGCAAGAACAACGATCACAAAAGATTGCCCTAGTTTGGGCATGCGGCTGATGTCACGGCATCGAAATGCCCCTGACTTTTATTGTATATAAAAATAGAGATTATTCAAACTGTACTAAGAGAGTTACGCCGTTATCACAGCTGAAAGTGAGAGTTATAGTTGGAAAGAGTCAACTCGACTGTGAGATACGCTGGCATAAGATGAAGTTTGCAGGTCGTAAATGATAATGTTCCAATACATATTATATTACTATTACAAAGATATATATTATCTATGCTTATATACCTTTTTTTTTTAATTTGCTTAAGTTTTACAGGGTATTTTCCAGCCAATTTACTATGATTAATGTTCACTTTTTAATTATAATCTTTGCGCTTTATGCATGTTTGTACAGACATGTGTGTGCATATGCCAAAACTGAATTTGGTAAATCCTTGGCAAACATCAAAAAGAAACAAACAACACACAAGATACACTCATTTGTATGGGCGTAGATTGTTTGCTTATAGCCAAAAGGCAACTCGATTCAAGCACATGTGTATATACCCATATATATATATGTATATACCCAAGTCTGTGTGCTGCATCTGCGCGTAGGTAATGTCAGCTTAGATATTCAATCTGGGCCAAATAAAGACAAAGTCAATTAACTAACTGAACAGAAATCCAAAATTTCGCTCTGCACAAACCAAGCTCAAAATTTTATAAATTGAGTAAAAAAAAGCTATTAATATCTGTGCTGTTTTTTGTCTTTAGTTTTTTTTTGTCGCATTTGATAATGTCATCGGCATGTCTGACCACATTTGGTCGCGTTTTTTGTCTGCTTTGCATAAGCCAAAGGCAGCATAGGACAGGCTATGGACAACATTCTGTAAATATATTAATAAGAGTAAAGGAATATGTTAACGACTTAAGATTTGGAAACGGCTGAAGGCATATATATATTTATATATACATACATTTAACTGTGATGTATAGATAGTTGAGTTGATATTTCCATTGGTGGCGAAAGCAATCTCTCCTAAGACAAACATAAACTCTTGCTGTCTATCAATCGTGGCTAAAAACATTTCGTACCTTCCCTTCTGTGTAAGTAGCTCTTACTTCTGTTGCATACGAAATTTCAGCTGAATGCATAAAATAAGGTGAAATCTAGTTAACAACAAGTCGACAAATCGACGGCCATGTCGAAAGGCGTCGAAGAGGAGCTTGTGGTGGGCAGACAGAGCAGCCAGACAGGCAGTCATGAGGGGGCGTGGCTAAGGTTTAGGCATACAACCTTCGATTGGGTGAAGGGCAGCAGCCATGGCAGTTGACCAAAATAATTGCAAATGAAATTGAAAAAGTAAAAGTGCTAAACAAACAGTAAGCAGACTGAAAAACCAGTTGAAACACAATCAAAAGCAATAACAACAAAAAAACAAAGCCAATTTAACATTCAAAGCGTACCTTTAACGTTTCACAGTTGCATTCATGTGCAAATTAACTTTCAATTAGTTACAACAACAACAACAACAACAGCCACAATGAAACTGTAACAGAATTTTGTATGAGCCGAGTCGAGCCAAGCCGAGCCGCAAACTACATGGCCATAACCACACCAAATGCTCGTGCTGAAGGGTGAATACCCTTTGCCATATGTGAACTATCATAGAGTGTAGAGACGATCGATTAGATTTCTATATGCTCGTTCAGCAAGTGAAAGGAGTTTATTGGTTTCGTGCATGTCCATTGTCCAAATTGCTCAATCTTATAGCTACAGCAGCTAAACTTGTTATGTTACTGACTTTTAACATAGACTTAACATAGACTTAACATAGGCTTAACATATACTTAACTTATGATTAACATAGACTTAGCGTAGACTCAACACAAACTTAACATAGACTTAACATAGACTTAACATAGGCTTAACATAGGCTTAACATATACTTAACTTATGATTAATATAGACTTAGCATAGACTCAACACAAACTTAACATAGACTTAACATAGACTTAACATATCCTTAACATAGTCTTAACATAGACTTAACATATACTGAACATATACTTAACATATACCTAACATAGGCCTAAAATAGACAACATTGACTTAACATAGACCTAACATCGAGTTAACATTATATGATTGTGTAACTGTTAAATAGCATATTAAGGATTACATAGATGACATAACATGCCCAATTAACATCAACATTAACGTCATAATAATCAATGTTAAATAACATTTACAGAATTACATATACAATTAACATAGCATGTTAATCACATTTAACAGTTAGATAAATAAATAGAGTATCTATAACGTCACAGAACTATAATTCCCACTGTAAGCGTGGACAGAGAGAGAGAGAGAGAGAGAGAGAGAGAGAGAGAGAAGAAGTGGGAGAAAAAAGCAGCTCGAGAGACCCAAGCGAACCCCCAATAAACCCAAATACCAAGCAACGCGCTCAACTGCTGCTGCACGACAAGTGCGCCAAGTGAAGTCCAAGTTGGAGTCGAAATCGAAGTCGCAGTCGAAGTCGTAGCGATTGTGAATATTGCGCCAAATTTGGGTCATTTGCAAAGGTTGATCGAGCGGCAACGGCAACGGCAACGGCAATTGACTACAAAAACAAAAAACAAAACGAAAAACGTTGAGAAAACGAGTCAGAATGAGCTAGGCAAGGCTGAAATATGAAGACACCACGCAATCAGAGAAAACTATCGATAGCTGTGACTATCGATAAATTGAGAGTTAACTGAAGTTGAGAAACTATGAATATATAGAAATATATATATATAGAGAGAGAGAGAGAGAGAGAGAGCAGTTGGATAGCTGCTGAAATACTCTATTAACAGTTATTCAATTTTCTTTATAGGGTATCTCTGTATGAGCTAACAGAGCTACTTGACGATGCTGCCAACAATTGTGACTTATTGTTGTTGTTGTTATTGTTGTTGCCTTTGCTATGACTCATTGCAAGCCGTATTAAAGCTGAAGCTGAGGCTGAAGCTGAGGTTTGGAGTATCGAACGAAGAAGAATGTGATAGAGCAAGCGCAAAGAGCGACTTGAGATGCACAAAGCAGAGAGAGAGAGAGAGAGAGGGAGAGAAAAAGGCAGTCTGATGACAATGAATGCGCCATAAATTTGTAATTTCTTACTTTCTTGTGTGATCAGTTGTTTTTGTTGTTATTGTCATTTTTTCTATCGTTTTGTGCCGAGTTTTTGGGAGTTGTTCTCGCCTGGTCAGAGCCAGATAAGGCAATGTAAGATAAGCCAGTTTCTATAAGTATAAGTGTGAAATGTCTATGTGCCTATGTGTGTGTGTGTGCGTGTGTGTTTTCAGCTGACCCTGAACAATGCACACTTACACACACACACACACACACACACATACAGTCACAGAAATTCCGTCATGCTTACTAATTTCTTTTCGTTTTCATTTGGTTGACTTTTTGAATGCTCTTTAATTTCTATATGGGAAGCATCAATATCAGCAGTTAGCACTTGACAATTGCTCGCTATATATACGTATATATATGTTTTTTTTGTAGACATCCGGTGACGCAGACACACACATACGCTATAGTTGTGCATGCTCAAATAAGGCATATCAATTGTATTTTTTTTTTTGCAATTTTTGTTTTAATTTTGTAGCCTGATTATCAACAGTCGAAAAAAGAGAAGCAAATATAATAAATTATACATTAAACAATGCATTGACAAAAAAAAAAAATATATATATATATATATATATATAATTTGTTGGCTTTATTAATTATACATGTGTCAAACATACTTATATAAATATATATATATATATATATATATATATATATATATATATATATATATATATATATATATATATATATATATATATATATATATATATACATACATATACTGTATACAAAAGGCATTGTCAAGGTCGTCGTGGTTAGTATTGGCGAATATAAAAAATAAAGAGAGAGAGAGAGAGAAAGTGCGCTTGTCTGTGGAAGAGGCAGCAAAGTAACTCTTAAATTAAGTCAGATCTCAAGCTGAATTGTTTTTAGAGTCTCCGTACACGTTTGTATGTATACAAACAAAGGCAATTATCATTAGGGAATCACTTTTGGAGGGTTTATATTAAAAACAATCATCTGATGTATATGTATACAAGCACATAAATTTATATATTGTGTTTAGATCTGATATTAATGCAAGCTTAAAGTTAGTTTAACTCATTAACAGAGCACAGAGTAATATAAGGGCTTTTCATTGTTGCCCAGTTTGAGTCTAGTGTGTTCTCCCTCTTTCTCTATGTCTATCTATTGTTTCCTTATTATGTCTCTCTCGCTCTTTCATTCTCTCTATATTCTCTCCCTCTTTCTGTATCTCTTTCTTCCTTATTCTGTTTTTTTTTTCTCTCTCTTTCTTTCTGTGTCCTTCTATTTATTACCTCTGCTATGTCTCTCTCTCTCTCTCTCTCTCTCTCTCTCTCTCCACCTCTCTTCTCCTTATTGTCTTTATCTATAATCCTTACTGTTTTTCTCACTCTCTCAATCTTTCTTACTATCTTGTTCTCTTTCTGAATCCGTCGGTCCGTCCGACCGTCCGTCCCGTCCTCTATGGATTTGTCTATTATATATACACTTCTTCCTTCATTTGGATATTTTTCCCGATTCTTCTCCAAAATTGTCAAACAGTTGCTTAGCTTTCTCGAGGTATCTACTATTCGAACACTTCCGTTTCTCATCCAAAAATATTTATATATTTTAATTTTCCTGTATTAAAAAAAAATATTTTAAAAAATAATATAATTCATAATGTTTTTCTCTTTTATTCCGTTTCAGGTAAGCCGATTTAAAATAATAATAAAATAGGAACTAAACCGCAAGTATATACCACAAATATTTACTATAAATACCTAGGCTTATATGTATATCAAATATGATTTATAGTTAACTTCTCTGGTTGAAGTTTTTTTTTAAAGAAAAGCAACGAAAATGAAAGAAAAGTGAGAGAAAAGGGGGAAAACTGATTGCAACTGTTGCAATTTGATGAAGTTTTGGTTTCTCTTGACATTTGACTGACTTTTGTTATTGAGACTTTTGCAACAGCGCCAAACAAGCTCAACAAAAACAAGTAATTAGCATGCCACATGTCCGCCCAGCGCTCTGTCTATGCATAGTAAGTGTGTATAACAGTGAGTGTAAGTGTGTGTGTAAGTGTGTGTATAAGAGTGAGTGTAAGTGTGTGAGTGTGTGTGTGTATCTATTGCTGTGCCAAATACAACAAAAGATCAACAGGTTGTCAGTCAAGTGTCTGCCGCTGCCTTCTTTTTTGTCTCTCTCCCTCACTCACTCACTCACTCTCTCTCTACCTTTACATCGGTCTAGCGCTCGCTCCCGCTCTGCTGTCCCTCTCTCCCTGTCCCTGTCTCACTTTTGCACAGTCTTCAGGTGTTTGCTTAGTGAATTACAACTTTTAATTAACTTGAAATTAATTGTACAAACAAAACGTTTTTTTTATTATTATTATTATTTTTTATATAAAATGGAAAAAATAGAGCAACCTGATATGCAAAACAGCTAAAGTGTGGGCCTTTGGGCGGCGAGTATACGCTGCGCAGATACCCTGTAAAAAAGTAATTGAGTGGTGAAAAATATAAATAATAATGAATAAAAATATAAAATAAAATAAATAAAATTAAAAAAAAAAAAATTAATTGACTGAGCAAATATATAATAGTTTAAAAATATATCTATATTAATATAAAAAAAATATAATTAAAAAATATATACAAATATAGAATAATATAAAGAATAATATAAAAAATATATATAATAATATAAAAAATATATAAATATAAATAAAAAATAAATAAACTATGAAAAAATATATAGTAATATTTTGAACAATATATAAAATATAAATAAATATTTAAAAATATAAATGAAGATTTATAATTATAAATAAATACTTAAAAAAAGAATAATACTTATAAATAAAAAAATAGAAATAAATTTATATATGTATATATTATTTTTATTATTTAAAATATTTAGTTTCATATATCATTCATAAATTCTACTTTCGCTTAACTCCACTTGTTTCTCTTGATGGAAATTCCTTAACTTCTGCTGGGCTAACGGTAATGCTAATCACGAATAAGTTTTATGTTGTGTCCACATTAGATAAGGCACGAGAGAATATCTGTTTTTTCCATTGACTGTTGCGTGGCCTTGAATAACTTTAGTTTTCTATACAGAATGTACGAAGAAATAGACTTCAAATAATTTAACGAGACAGATTATGCTTATACACATACATATACATATATATACAGGGATATTTATATATATATATATGTATATATATATTTATACTGCAGGTCTTTTGGTCTGACATCTCGCATCTCGTTGAGACTTTATCAGTTTCTCGCATTGCGTTTTCATTATGCTCTTGTTGTTGTTGTCATTTGCTGGTTTGTTTGCTTATTTATCTGCGTAATGCGACTCGCTGTCGGAATGCCACGAGACGCGACCGAGACGAAACGGACAGATCCATAGATCTGACAGAGTCACAGAGCAACAAAAATAAGCAAAAGAACACAGCTGTCCACTGAGCCGTAGATTAAATACCCTATGCAAATGGTTTTCTTTTCGATCTGGTTATGCGATATGGAATGATCAAAAGACTTTCAGTCAAAAGCAATTAAAGTTCTTTATGTGACTAAACAAGAATAAGTCAAAGCGGCTGATGGCCAGAGATTAAATGATGGCTTAGTTGGCTTAGGGTCTTATTTAAATTTGTTTAGAATATAATATACAGAAGAGATATTTATATATACGATATATAATTATGATAAATTGTCGTATTATATGAAAGTGATTCCAATCTCTCAGCCGTAATGCTGCTGACGCTGAGCACTTAGTGTATCCAGCTAGTCGTGTCATATTTCACTTTGTTCTTTGTGCTCTTTGTTGCTATTGTTAGCTCATAGTTGGAACTGAAAGAAAGAAGGCAAACTGAAGCTGACTCTTGACGCTGCGTCAGCGGTGACTGCAACAATTTGCTGATAAAAAAATATTTAAATATAAACTAAGAACGATGATGGCAATCGGGCGTAATTGACGGCAAAATGCTCGCTGACAAACTAATGAACTATAGCTATATATATAAAAATATATTTTAGTGAGAGAGAAAATAAGAAATATTACATATAAACTAATACACTCTCTTGCAAAGGAACAAACAATAATCTTTAATATAATACGGTGTAATAATATTTAGTATATAAAATGGAATAATTAATATCCATTAGTCCTCCGTTGACAGCCAGCGCAGCGACTGTCTGTGATAAGCTATCTATAAATATTTGCCACACTCGATTAAAGTGCAGAAGCGAACGCAGAACGTGTCAATGCACTATGCAGCTCAGCTTTCAGTTTTGCGTCTCGGCACAAAATACAAAAAAAAAGTATATATGTACATACATATATAAAAAAAAAGTATCTAAACAATCCGCACAGACGCCAATTGTCTACAATGCTAAAAATTCCAGACGCTATTGCGCTTTGCATGCAAATGTTGCCAGCTCTCCCGGTAGACAATATAAGCAATATGTATGTATGTATATATATATATATATATATATATATATATATATATATATATATATATATATATATATATGTATATATGTATATATGCATGTATAGATACATATGTATATGTCCAAGTTGCTCCATTGCTATATAAATACGTGGAAACATTTTGGTTATAGATACATGCATATATGTATACATATGAATGCTCATACTATATACACCTATGTATCTCCCTTATATACTTCTATATATGTATATGTAACTATCTAGCAGTTATTAAAAAACTTTTGCCTGAACGAGACAAAATTAAAAAGCAGAGATTTATGAAAAAAAAAAGAAAAATTCTTTATTTTTAATAAAAATTTGAAAAACAAGCATAAATGGTCAGATTTATTAGATGAATGAGATGAAAAAATTATTAAAAATATAAAAAACATTTTTAAGATTTTTAATCAGTAAGAACGGATCAAATCTGAATTATGTTATATGATACATAATATATGATGTATGACATATGATGTATGTTGTATGATATATGCTAATAATGTATGACATATGAAGAATGTTGTATGATATGTGCTTTATGATGTATGAACTATCAGGCGTGCTGTGTGACATATGTTATATGCTTATGCATGCTGTATGTTATATAATGTGTAGTGTCTAATATATGCTGTAGATTATATGATGTATAATGTATACCGCATGCTATATCTGTATGTTATATGATGCATGATATGATGTATGATGTCTGATATATGATGTATGATGTCTGATATATGATGTATGATATAAGATATATGATATAGGATGTATGATGTATGATGTATGATGTATGATGTATGATGTATGATGTATGATGTATGATGTATGATGTATGATGTATGATATATGATATATGATATATGATATATGATATATGATATATGATATATGATATATGATATATGATATATGATATATGATATATGATATATGATATATGATATATGATATATGATATATGATATATGATATATGATATATGATATATAATGTATGATGTATGATGCATGATATACGATGCATGATATATGATGTATGATGTATGATGTATGATATATGATGTTTGCTGTCTTGTATGTCGTCGACTGTGTGTCGTATGCTGTCTGTTTTATATTTTCCATTGTTTTAGTACTTCAATAACTATAATATAATCTCTGCGCCATGCTTAAAATATAGCGCTTCTATGTGATTCTCATAAATTGAAATACACATATATTTACTAGCTTAAAGCATAAATCACTATATATTTCATTTCTCAAACTTTGGGTGGCTTTAGCTGTGTGCTTGAAGTGGCTCAAAAGTGGTTTCAAGTGGCTGCAAGCAGTAGCTGGGTTAAGTTCAGCTGAGAACAGTTCCCACAGGGTTTTCAGGCTCATTTGAGTTTTGTTCTACTGTTTTGGATGTAATATATTTATGACAACAATTGAGCTGCAATTCAAATCGATTCGATTGGTGTGAGCGGAGAGGACAGGGGAGAGGAGGGGGAGTGGGGAGGGTAGAGAGGCGAGTGGCGGCGGGTCATAAACACGATTGCATGCAATTCGGGTCGCTGATTGAGTGACTGGCTGCCAGGTTGCACTTCAAATCGTTTTTCATTTTCTTGTTGCTGGCAGCAAAGCTTTTACGCAATTTTTTTAATTGATTTTGAGGTTGTTTGTTGCAGTTGCTGCTCGTTGTTTGTTGTTTGTTGCCTGCCTGCCTGCCTGCCTGCCTGCCTGCCTGCCTGCCAGCCAGCATTGCTGCAATTGTTTTCCTGCTTGAAAATTACAAGCTCATTTTCATTTACATTTTACCACTTACCATTTACAATTTCTTTTTTGTTTTCTGCTGTTGTTGCGAATGTTGCTGGCCCAAACGAACGACGAAACGCAACATGTTGCCGTACCGACGCACTGACGGACGGACAAAACATGTTGCAACATGTTGCCGGCCGCAACATTTCTTGGCTCCTCTACGTGCGTTTCAATTTTTCGTGTGGCAAGCAATTTAAAGTTCAATGTACAACAACAATTGCCAGCAACTGCGTTTTGTGGCTAAAACTTGGCTGCTGACGAGAGGCGGTGTGTGTGTAGAGCTATATATATATTTATATATATATATACATTATATATGTCTGTCGTGTGAGTTGCATTTGCTAATTAAAATGCAGCTACGAACAATGGAAAATAACATTGGCCATGCTCGAATTTCAGTTTCCCACACCAACACCAACAGCGCCGCGTCAATATAAAAAGGGCGGCCAAGGGCTCAGCTCAAATCTGCATCTGTCTTTAAATACACTGAGCGAAAAGAACAAATATATATAAGTAAATATGTATATACAAACATAAAAGGTTTCTACATAATGCAAAAATATATAAATATTTAATATATTCATATATTTTTATAAAATGTTTTTAGTTCCGAGAAAAAGCGGCAAAAGCTTATAGATCTGCACACTGTATAGTCTATGACTAAGCTTTTTGCTAATTTAAATTAAGCAAAAATATGCAAAATTCAATTTATTTATAGCAATTATTATTTGTTGTGACATTTTTGAAAACTGCATGTATTTTGCGGTTTGATTTGTATTTTTATTAATTTAATATTTATGCGCTCAACTCATGGGAATTACCCAGAGAGAAGCAGGCGCGTGGCTAAGAGCATAGAGTGGATATACATACCTGAGCAGGAGTCGATTGTCTGTTGATTTCTAAAGAGCTAAAATATTGGAATAGAGGATTTCAATATATTATTGATGCCGTTAGTTAGAGCTCTTAGACATAATGTCCAAGGTATTTCCTAGTCGGTCTCTGCCAACTAGCGAACTTTTTTTTATGTCAAATCTTTTTTGTTGAATTTAAAATTTCTGGGAAGAGAATGTGTTTGATTATGTTGTGTATATATGTTTTCTATAACTATGACCATATTTTTAGTGATCTAAAATTGTTGAGAGATTCGAAACACAGCTGCAATATGTCAACCTGAATGCAATTGTTTTCAGTGTAGATGTACGCTCTCTCGCTCTGTTTATCTCTCTCCCTTGCCCTTTGCTTATCTTTCATTTCTCTCTCTCACTCTCTGTTTATCCGACCCTTGCTCGCTGTTTATCTCTCTCTCTCTCTCTCTCTCTCTCTCTCTCTCTCTCTCTCTCTCTCTCTGCTTCATGCTAATGGCAATTGCCAATGCAAAACGGAGCAATTAATTTTGCAAGTGTCTTGTCCGCCCTGTCTGCTCTGCGTGCTGTCTTCATTATTATTATTATTATTATAATTATTAAGAAACTGGCAGTTGGGCTGGGATTGACAATGGATATTACACAAATACCTACACAACTGTAAAAATACATATATATATATATATACATTGGTGTAACACAATGCTGGGGACGGCGGCCAACTCCAATGCCCCGTGGAATTGCGTTCGCATTTAATTAATCTTTGACTCAACTCAAAGGTCTGGACTCTAGACAATTGTCGTAATAGTTTGACTCAATGTTAATCTGATTACAAAAAGCCATAAATTAGAGTCAAGTACAAGGCAGTAATACACAAATGCATACACATTTTCAACATTCGCTTTAGTATTCGAAAGTTGATCCAATATTAACTAGATATATATTCCTATATATAAGGGCATTCAAATTTCGTTAGCTCTCGGACATGATTATGCTCTAATTGAGCCATAGACCTTGGCTTCTATTCGTTTGTTCTTTCGACACTTTGGGCCACGATCGCCAAAGGCCACAAAAACAAACGAAGAACAAACTAAAAAAAAAATAAGAAAATAAAAAAATAAAAAAATAAAAAATCAAAAACAAAGACAAATCAATTTGTTAAAATGAGCACGCCAAATGCAATCGAAATATTTATGATAATAAGCGAAACAAAACTGAAAAACAAAATCTAAAGAAATATTGAATACCCTTAAAGCGCCTAAGGCTGACGGCCTGTAAGAGCTATTTTATGCTGGTTATATTTATGCAGATGCATAGAGGGAAGATATCTTATCTTAGATATCCTTCTTAGTGCCCCTTAATCTTTTTCTAATCTAGGCTATGGGTATTCCCCAGTATTTATAAAACTAATATGCTCGTTTCTCTACTCAGTTTATGCTTGTCTAAAATATAAGCATAAAATTGAAAGAGTATGTAGCAAATCTCTATGATAATAATATACCAATACTAAGTTTGATCAATAGTTTCTATGGCAGCTATAGAATATAGATATGATATGATATGATTTGATATGACATCGATAGGATTTTGCAGCTTATTAAAGAAATTTGTAAACAAAAGAAGTCTATAATATAGATAAAATATATATGCATATATGATATATGTATGTCTGATATATGCATATAATGTATGATCTTTGATCTTTAGTCGATCTTATTTGTGCGTCAGCAACAGCTGACGAACTGCACTTATCTTGCTGAGTGACTAGTTGTAAATGCAACTCAACTTTGATGCTGACTAAGAATGCAGCTATATATATATATATATATATATATATATATATATATATATATATATATATATATATATATATATATATATATATATATATATATATATATATATACTCAACTGAATCATTCATGCATTATCTTATATAGCTCACAATATCTGAAAGCTTAAAACAATTGAGTTTGAAGGCGAGAGAAACAGCTATAGATACGAATACATTCACACTGAAAGACTGAAAAACTGGCAGACTGTCAGACTGACTGACTGGCTGACTGGACTGGCAGACAGATTGTCCGATTGTCAGACAGACTGATGGCATTAGAGCTGTGCTAATGATCATAATGAGGTTTGACGCTGGCGTCGGCCACGATGAGAGGTGCAGATGAGATGAGCTCAGTTTGAATTGAAGATTGGCGCTGCCAGAGGGAAGATGGCAGGCGGATTGCCATTTGAGGCAGCTACTTATGCGTGTCATGTGGCAATTATGAATGAAAATGGCCGACTAATTGCCAACTGAAATAGTCAAGCAATAATGAAGCACAAAGCAGCAAAAGATAGAGAGAGAAAAAAACAAAACGTATCTCTAAGATGCGTGCAACGGCGCAGCACAGGGTAGCCGCTTAGTCGGCTTGGCCGCGTTTCGCCTTGCCGCTGTAAGTGGGCAAAGGGGCGTGGCTGGGCGGCTCAGTGCGGTCATGTGTGCAAATGTCAAAGTGCTGGGGCGACCGACCGACCGACCGGTCGAGTCGAGTCGAGAAAGCCAATGGGCGAATAAAAAGCGCAAGTTCATGCTATGCGACTCGCATATCTTAAATACCCTGGCTAAAGCGGAAAGTGGGTGAAATGTAGGGTATTCTGATGGGAGGAGGCGACTGTTATTGTGGGCATGGATTACAGATTTCGATCTATATATGCAATGTATATCTCTATAACTATCAGATCTCTATTGTATCTATAAATATCGGTTCTGGCTGGCTAGCGCACTCTAATACGCCATATATCTCTATGAATATATATCTTTAAGTTGACATCTTAGTTTTTATCATTGCTTTTTACACAGTATCCTCTAGTCGGCCACTGCCAGCTGAACGCACTGTTACTTTTTGTCATATTTTTCGTATATTTTTTGTATTTTTATTTAAATTTGTCTTTTATTTGTTTTTTTAGTTGCATTTTTGCTGTTGCTCTTTGTTTAATATTCAAATTAGAGACGAACAACAACAACAACTGCAACAACAACAACTAGCTATAAGCTCGTGTGTAATATTTTCACTTTTATTTGTTTGGGGCGCTTAGAAGCGTTGACAATTTTTATGGCTGTTGTTTTGCTAAGTTTTTTTTTGTCGTATTTGTATTGAAATTGTTTGTTTTTTAAATTTCACTTTTGCTTATGGGCTTGGTAAAGCCAAAAGACAGGGGAAGAGGTATAGAGAGAGCGAGAGAGAGAGAGAGTCAAATGCAATTGCATTGGGAAAAAGCTGAAAACATCTATACGAAAAGTTTTGAGATTTTTATATCCTCTTGAACTAAATCTTATCTTCTGAAACATAGCTCAGCGTTCGTTATTTAGTTCCTTCAGTATCTCTTCGGTTTCGAGAGGCATAGAAAGAGTAACATATATTGCTGCAGTATATGATCTATTGCATCTATAGCATGTATCGCGTATAACTTAAAGCATTTCCAATTTAAGTTCAGCATATGCAGTAGCTGCTGCATCTATAAGATTCAATTAGTGTTAAGGATTATCTGGAGATTATCTGAGATATTTGACATTGACAAGGCTTCGGCTGCACTCTTACAACTGACTTACAATCAATTTGTATGGACTGGAGCACAACGGCGAAAACTAGTTCTACGCACCGAGATGAACATAAGCGAGTAACCGCGAGTGTAGCAAGCCAATGTGCCATGCCCAGTTTTTGGGCCACAGATCGTAACTCGCTCTCTCTCTCTCTCTCTCTCTTGCTCTACCGCTCATTTGCGTTTATCGGTTTTGTGATCGTAAACGATTTTCCACATTGGCGCATTTTGCCAGCCCAAAACAGAAGTGCAAAAACATAAAGTGGGGTGTAGTAATGTATGTGTGTGTGTGTGCGAGAGTGTGATAGGGTGTGTGGGTTGGGTAGGACACACAGCTGTGGCTTTGACATTCGTCTGAACAAAAATGAAAACATAGCCACCGCGAGGCAACGTTTGAAATTCGCTTTGCAGTTTTTTTCCCCTTTTTTTTTGTATCTTTTACGCAATGCGACGGCTCTCACAATGTCAATGCCTGATTTTTTATGTTTTGAATTGTTGCGTACGACGTTCATTGAACGCTTTGGGTCATTGGCAGCAACAGTAGCAACAGTAGCAACATTAGCAGCAGCAGCAACAGTTGCTGCTCCGTTAGAGTCGTTGGCCATTTGGCTATGCATGACCTAATCCGCACTCCATTATTCGCCATAATTGTCATCGGGTTTTATTGCACATGGTTAATGCTGATATACCCTGCACACAGACATATATCCGTATATATATATATATGACACAATTTAATTGAGTTGAGTATGAGCAGCCAACGGCACTAAAGAGAGGTGTGTGCTCGACCTACGCCCAACTGTCTAAGTGCTCGCTATATGTATTTATATATAAACATATACATATATGTATATCATGTATGTATATATATTCGCATAAAAGTGCACTTCGCAGCGTCACCAAGCAACATCATCATCCGCATCCACATCCACAGCCACATCCACATCATCATCGTCAAGTCAACGTCATCGGCGTCTGCCCCCAATCAACCGGGTCTGCTGTATATATTTAATTTTCTGTAGTTTTATTCTCCGGCTGTGAGTCTCTTTTGGCGTCTGCCTTCTGCCTACACCTTCAACCTCCAGGTTCAGAGCACCTCATAACGGAAACAGGCAATAATATACAATACAATATACAATGCTCTTAGTTTAAAAGCTAATAACAACTAGAAACTCATTTGCCCGCCGCAGCATACTCGAATCTTGAATGCTCTTCCAATAATAGAAATTTAAAAAAAATCTTTAAGTTTAAAGCTTGATTAAAATTTTGCTGAATGACTTAAAATTTTGTTAAATTTTTTATTTACCTAAAATCTCAAAATTTTTCTTTCCAATTTAGTAAACTTAAAAGTTTTAATGCTTTTCAATCAATTTCAAAACATTTTTCTTTGAAAACACATCCGAAAAAATGTTTTATGTTATATATTTTAATTAAAAGATATTTTGTCATATATATATATATACAATGTTTTAGATCTATTTTTTTTTAATATATTATTTTATATATTTTACTTTATTTCAATTTATTTATTTTATTTTATATATTTTATTTTGTATGTTTTATTTTTTATATCTTATTTTATTTTTTATATTATATATTTTTTATACATGTTATTTTATTTTTATATTTTATTTTATTTTTTATATTTAATTTCCTTTTATATTTAATTTTCTTTTTTATATTTTATATTATTTTATTTCATATTTTATTTTATTTCTCTTTTATTTTTTAAAATATTTTTATATTTTATTTAATTTTAATTTTTTTACATTTTATTTAATTTTAATTTTTTTTACTTTTATTATTTTATTTTATTATATTTTTATATATTTTTTTTATATTTTATTTTATTTGTTTATATTTTATTTAATTCAATTTTTTATATTTCATTTTATATATTTAACTTGATCGATATCCTCCCAGCTTCTTTAGTAAGCCTTTCCTTACCCTACCGTTTATACCCTGCAAATGTGCATAGCATAGAGGAGTATTATATTGCCCTATATTGGCCAGAATAGGCGCAGTGGCTGCTGCTGCCGCTGTCAGTCGCTGACAACGCAGTGACAGCAGCACTGAATGACTTCTCTATGCCTCTCTCTCTCCCTCTCTCTCTCTCTCGCTCACTTTCTTGCTGCTTTACCGCTTCGGCTTATGTCTGAGCTGGCTGTCACTAAGGCTGACACTGATGACAAGATGCCGACGACTGTCGACTGCAAAAACTCTTCCAAATCAACTATAGCAACAACAACAACAACAACAGTCATGAAACGGA